>VZRX01011762.1:4446-34022 GCA_013398075.1 Notiomystis cincta | reverse complement strand
AATTATTTAAAATTTTATATTTATAATATGTATTTGAACCATATTAACATAATAAATTCCATATAACTTGCATCTTAAAATATAGATTAAATAATTCACCACACTAAATTCTCTATACGTGGAAAATTGTTATAGTCTGAAGGGATGGTAACAATAGTTTATAGTTGAAGAGAAAGCACATGCCCAAAAATATTCTACAGCACTCAATATAAGCAGTAAGATAGCTAGTACATCTCTGGGACCATAAATCAATTTTATAAAGTTTCCTTTCTTTAGATTCTGCCATATTTGCTCATCAACAGTTGAGTTCTTGGATATTCTAAGACATTTCAAATGGTAGTAAATACCTGTGTTCAGGCCAAATCTGGTTCTGAGGTGCTGAGCAGACCTGCCTTTTCACTTTCTTTAGCTGTCTTGGCCAACTACTCCAGTGACTAGAGTAGGTACTCAAATACCTAATTCCCACAGAAACACTCAGATTTAGGCCTGAAAATAGATGGAGAACTGGCAAGATAATTAACAGTGTCTAAACTTATGTTGAATATCCAACTTTAAGAAATCTAAAATTTTACCCAGGGGATTAATAGTGTAATTCAGTTGCCCACACATTGGTGCCTTGTGAGTTTTGAGAAGACTAAGACTTATCTCTATCTTCACTCCAGAAAGTATGTCATTTGTCATATCTACTTGATAGTGGATATCTTTGCTATCCCAAAGCATCTTTTGTGATTCCAGACATCCAGATATTCCAGAGATATTGACTCAAATACTCAAACACTCCAAGCACTAATATAAGGTACGTCATGTATTGCTCAAACAGAATACATGTTTCATGATCTAAATAAGATCACATCTCTGTTTCAGGTATTTTTTTGGATTTCTGATGAGAAATAGTTCTCCATTCATCATCTCATATGGAAAAAGATGAGACAACAGATATGAGAAAAGAGAATAAATGAGAGAAGGAAAAATGCTGCTTACTCAAATGATCTCCCCCTTTCCATTTTGTTTCCCTCATTAATACCATCATGAAATCCTAATTGTTTTGTATCCACAGTGATTTTGTTAACTTAGTGTTTTGAGGAAACTTTATAGAAATTGTTTGCTGATCAAAAATGACCATTACATTGCCTAGAGGGCAAAACTAACACTAAAGAAAGCGTGCCTTTATTTTTTTCTCTTAATAAAATGTCTGCCAGGAGGACTGTAATACTTGGTATTTTGATACTTGGGTCAGCATAAGAACAGCGAGTACCATAACACCTTTTACTTTAGAAATGTCTACTAAAACAGCTATTACTATGGAAAACTATGTCAATGGAAAACAATTTGATGTAGTTGTCTGTGGGAGGGCTTCTAGTGTTAGTTGAGACTCCTTAGAGTGTCCCTCTAATCTCTCTTTTTGCACCTTTGGAAGGACATTGGTCCTTTGTCACATTGCTGTTCAAAGGTCTTGGCCTATAATGTCACTGTTGGTCAGACAAGACAATGAAATGTCTTACTTGTCTGGATCTGTTCTTAAAAGGTTAATAAAACATCACCGTTCTCAGTAGATATTTCTCTTTGTTACTTGTCATGAGCTTCACTGACCAAAGCTGTTGGGCTATTTATTAATAGTGTGGCAGTTTTAAGGTCATCTTGAAACAAATCTGTATTTTAGTGTGGAAACTATGGTAAGTTTCTGAGTATGAATACCATAATGCAATACAATATGTAATCTAATTAGTTAGTTTGTAATAGTTGCAGATTGCTATAAGCTATAACTGAGAGATCTCAAGAAAAAACAGGTAGAAAAAATATTCACAAGTCAAATGAGGGTGGAAATATTATGGCACTGATTTTCAGCAAGTGCTCAAAGATCAGGACGTTCAGTCTAGCAGACTTACTAAGATGGTTGCAACACACTTTAATTATGTGATTGATACGATCTTCAAAAGAAGTATCAGAATTTGGAATGACTCCAGGGTCATAACCATTATACAAGAGATAAAGAGAACAAAATAAACCTCTGCAGATTACACCTGAGGCCTTTTTCATTAGCAAGCTAATCAATACCAGCTTGCAGAATCAGCACAGGAACAAAAACACAAAAAAAGCTTCACTTGCCCTAGAGAGAGGTGGATCTTGCAAAAGTCAGGGCTTGGGAAATAAAATGATAACATTGTAACTGGAAAAAAACCCAAACTCTCGCATCAAAGTATTCTTTTCTAAAATCTGATTTCATTTTGTTCTGTCCATTACTCCTCGTATTGCTTTCCAATTCTACCTTGCCCCAGCACTAAAGAGGAAATTTCCCCTCTGGAAGGTTTTTATCTTTTATGAACAACATCAGAACTCCTTTTGGTATTTTTCCTCTGAGGGTAAGAAGTATATAAACCAAAGATCGTTTTGTTTTCCACTCTGACTGTATTACTGCACTTGAGGGGAAATTTGTCTTTATAAAAGGGTTTATGACATTTCAGTGCAATGCAGTATGGTAACACTTGATAACTTTCATTTGGTTTTATTGCTCTTCCTTTTGCATCAGATTTATGTGTTCTTCATGAAGTTATGAAAAGACAGGAAAACATAATTTTTATCCTTGCATTTTTTTTTTCAAAACATAATTGAAAAATGTGAAATTTCAAAAGTCTTGATTTTTTTCTATCTATATGTCTTCTCAGTCCAGGATTTCTCTTTTTAATTCCATTCGTTTCTGAGACCTGTAATTGCAATAAGAGCTTTCTAAATTGAAAGCTAAAGTGTATGCAAAGAGTAAAGAAACTATTGTAGGCATAAAAGATATTATTCAAAGATAATAGTGAACTACAGTTTTGTTTCCGAAGATTAAACAAGTTTTACAACATTTTGTCCACAAAGCTTATATAGATAGAAAATCATTTGACAGGAAGACCTTTAAAGTTAAAAAAAAATTGCTTTTTTTTTTTAACATAAGCTACTAAACTATTATTTTTTTATTTCTATTGCCCTAGTTTAATTGGAATATCTGTCATTATTATATGTCAGTAAACTGCAAGAAGCTTTTAGTACTTAAAACTTTCCTTAATTATATGCTGGAATACAGTATTTTTATTGCTGAAATATTATGCACATATTTACACTCAAGAGGCCTACTGTAGTACTTACAAAAGTCATCAAAATGCAGATTAAGACTCTTAGAATGATTCCCTAAAATCTTAGGGACTTTTTGGATACAAATCACTGCTTTGGAGTAAAATATTGTAAAATATCTGAATGAGTTACTATGTCAAACATTACTCTTACTTAATTGTAGTGAATATATATCTCGCTCTTCTTCATTGAACTTAGAAACGTTTTTTCTTGTTGCATCCTATTTTTTTAAATATATTTTTATGGGAAAAGATAAGTCTTTCTCCATCTTTCAGGTTTATCATCCTATATCACTGCTGTAATTTCTTCCCTGGCAGAAGTGATAAAAACATTCAAAAATATATTTCTCAGTGGCTTTTATTATGATAACCACAAACATCTGTATGAGTAGAGAATCCCAGAGTGCATAATATCAAGCAATGTCTCAAGGTGGAACTCACCAATCTGGAAACACCATAGATTGAGTTACACTCATAACTGAGCTTGAAGGCCTGCAGGCAGTTTTGACTGCTATCTCTAGACAGCAATTGAGATACAGCAGTGGTGGTGCTCATGCTAGAATGGAAAGTGAAGCTTCAGGTTTTCTTTTTAGCTTATGATGATTGCTTCATTTAAATAATTTATTTAGCATAAAGTATACTCTTCTTGCAAAACAAAACAAAATAAACTAAACAACCAGGGAAGAAAACTATACAGGTCCAGAAATTATGTTAGCAAACAGAAGCAGTATTCTGAGAGAGAGGTGTCCATGTAATTCTGAAATCAAGAATTACTGATGTAAATACTACAAGTGTTTTTGAGGAAGGCTCTTTTGAGATTTTTCTACATTATTTTTTTTGCTGTAAAGTACTTTTGATTGTTTGTTTTCTGCAGGCATTGTCTTGGCAGTCTAACGTTTACACCACACAGGGACAACAGATTGTCATGCTGTATAGATTGTGTCATTGCTAAACACTAATTTCCCACAGCTTAAAAAGAACAAAGCTGGGCTTAGTGACAAGATTTGTTCCATTTTTTATTCTTTAGCTAGAGCACATCTAATATTGATCTTCTAGTTTTTAAAATATCTTTTTAAATAGAGTTTCCTGTTTCCTAGCTTTAGACCATCGGGACATTATTTAAGGGAAGCTGTGTAGGCTCAGGCTTTCATAGTCATTCTGATTGCCTTGAAAAAATAGGTTTCAAAACTATGTAGAAGGTACTGGCTAAAAATTCTGTCCTGTAGAGAGATTTTTAAGGGAAGAGTTTCATTAGTATGATGAAACCTGCCTATCAGAGGAAAATAGACAAAAAATATTAGGTGATGCCTTGAGTAACTCCAAGGATAGCTGAGAAACACATTTTTTTCCTCCCAATACAGTCTGTAATAACTGAAGGAATTAGTCAGTGAATAAGATATTCAGAAACGGAAATTCTAATGATTTGAAATAAAGTAATTTTAAAAGAATATTCAGTGCTATTGTTAACAGAAGTATTTTTAGGTCCAAGTTCTGCTTACTCCTCTCTCCTGTTGATTTAATATGAATGCAGTGTTGGCCCTTAAGCTGATTTCAATGCAGATACAAAACAGGCAGGATTTTATATTTCTAGACTTTTCCCACTAGAATTTCTTTTCTATAGTTCTCATCTATTAAAAAAAAAAAAGGAAGCAAAAAAGGCATGGTGAATACCATTGGTTTCTCAGAATGCTCTCAGTCATCAACTGTGCAAGGAGTTCACGGTGAACTATTAGGATAGCCTAATAAAAGGATGTACATAAGATGTTTCAGGAGTGGAGATGCCATCCCAGGAAATGCTGTTTTAGTGTAATTTGGAGGAAAATGAAAATACACAGAAATAAATATATCAATCACTCTATCTTACAGAAATTCTTTGTTTAGCTTTTTTTAATAAAAAAAAATGCAACATGGCAAGAGACTCCTGTCATGGTTTGACGCTGGCCCAACACCAGGCACTTACGAGAGTCACTCCCTCACCCTCCCCTGCCACAGCTGGGCAGAGGAGAGAAAAGGAAAAAAATATTACCGAATGTTTCATGAGTGAGATAAGGACCAGGAGAAACACTTCAAGGGCAAAGCAGGCTCAACTTAAGTTGTAAAGTAAAATTTATTACTAACAGAATCAGAAGGAAATAATGAGATGTAAAATAAGCCCTTAAAACATCGTTCCCCATCCCCCAGCCCCTCCCTCCTTCCCACCGACAGCGCAGACAGACGGGGTAGGGGAGTTTGGTGAGTCCATCACCGAGATTTTCTTCCCCTGCTCTGGGAGAGGAGTCCATCCCCTGTGAGGCCGTGGGGTCCCTCCCACGGGAGACAGTTCTGTGGGAACTTCTCCAGCGTGGGGCCACGCTCAGGAGCTGCAGCCAAACCGCACCTGCAGCTCTGTGAACTCCCCCACGGGCACACAGCCCTCCCAAAACTGCTGCGGTGTGGGGCNCATGTCCATCTCCAGGGCCATCAGCCATTGGCTCTGCCGGACATGGTGGGAGCTTCCAGCAGCTTCTCACAGGAGCATCCTTGTGGCCCCCTGCTACCAGAAACTAGGTTGTGCCAAACCATTACGACTCCTTACCTCTACATTGTGCTTCTTTCTTTAATATCGACAGTTCAAAATGAGAGTTTTAACTATGTGATCTAGCATGAAGGATACTTTCAATTCAGAAAATATCTTTCATCTTATCTGTGAAAATAATCATGAAATTTGTCATGATTAAGGATTCAGTTTGAAAGTATTATTCTGCTCCTTCAATTTTTATTGCTTTGTTTTCTTTTAAAAATATTTTTAATTTATTTGAAAAATCCCTAATTAAGACACTTTTAGAATGGGTGTAGTATACACAAAACTTTTAATAGTCTAATTGAGAGAAAAACATATAAGAGAAACAGATAAAATATAATCAACTGAAATAAAATTGCAATCTAAAAATGTTCAAGTAATTTCTCATAAAATAATAAATATGTTATTTAGGTTAGACCAAAGAAGAAAGGATAGGGTTTTAACATTCATATCAGTGACAAAAATACACTCAACATATTTTCCCTGCAAGGGATTAGTTATATTTTTTTTCAGGAAAGCCAAAACATCCAGACTCAAACATGTGCCACTCATATAAAGAGAAGGTAATCCACTGACCACAAAGAAGCTGGGATTTGGGTGGTTGTGTTAGTTAAAGACATGGTCATATCAATGAGCACATGCTAAATAATGGAAGTTAAAACAAAAAAAAGCAGTATGTTATGCTGCATATTCTCTTTGGAAAGTTTAAAACATATGCTAAGTTGTGGAAAATGTTCTTTGAGCAGTAACATGTAGCTATTTTGCATATTCCAGGGGGAGAAGGGCTGGCAGACTGCAAATTGCCTCTAGCCCTGTCATATGTTAAACAAGCTTATAGGCTGGTTTATGCTTTTAGGCGCTATAGGCATGATTCTGATCCTATTTGTACTTTTATTTTCTTGATACAGTTCCACTATCTGCAATGGAATTACTATTCATTTTGTGCTGTGTATAAAAAAGGATATTCAGCCCTTATATTTAATCTAACTTTTTCTTTTACCTGAAGACGTATGCATTTTGCCATGTATTTGAAATCCAACTTCACAATTTATTTGAAAGTTTTACATACCTTAGGCTACCCCTGTAACATTTTCTCCCATTTATATCAGTTAATACAGATCCCAATATGTGTTACTTTTCTTGTTCACATCCACTTTTCATTTCTTTTGGAAAAGTGTTAGGAAAAAAATGCAAACTTCTTGTTTTAAGAGAAGTTGTGGGTTTTTTCAGAGCAGATGATTACACATTGCTTTGTTTTCTGAGATAGTGGGTTATGCCTATTCATCACTATTCATCACAATTCTTCTGATTCTTCTTGTAATTTGTAATATCATTGCCATCTAGCTAGATGCCTGGCTCCTTTATACTGAGATACAGAGTGTATATTTAAAGATAGCACCCTGATGAAGAACTCGTTTAGTAATTTCAGTATCATGAATTTGCATTTTTTTCATTATCACACTAACATTTTGATTAAGAACAAATACATACACTTATGCTCATATCCATAATAAAGCCACAGTCTTATCTGGTTCAGAGCTAGTGCATTGTTCAGCAAAGCAACTTCAATCCAAACTGACCATACAGTAGGCACTTCCATGCAGCTCAAATTAATAGCATTTACATCCAATGGCAAGGTCTTTGTGCTTAATTGCCAACCAATCTGATGTGTCATCCTGATTTTAGTTTGATATTCATATAGGTAGTGTGCAGATAAGTAGCTACTTCCCACCAAAGGTACTTGGTAATAGAGAATATTTTTGTCTGATTCTAACTGTAACTTTTCCACTTTTGTGATATTCAACTTACAGCATGATTATTTCTCTCTGTGTAAAGGATTATGCGTAATAACTAGGATGTGTAGGCCACCTGCTTGCATTAACAAATCTTTACCCTTCATTTCAGGAAAAAAAAATATGTTGCCCTTCAAATCTCCAACTACAAGAGCAGATTATTTTTTAAAGTCACAAAACATCAATGCCTTTATTATTGTTTACCATTTTCTGGGGTGGTTTTTTAGCCATTATTATAGTGCCAGTGAACTATACCTTTAATTCCTTTCCTTTTAGCAATTACGTGGTAAACCATTTCCATATATCTGCTTTGATTGATTGTGCCAAAGGTATTATATCCATGTCAACACTTCCTGTGAAAAATGAAGAGGGGACCAATCAATTCAACATCTTTCTGTTTTGTTTCAGTGTAAAACCACTTTGGACTCAAGTGGATGTTTTCAAGTCCTCTTGACCTTCATGATGCCCACATGGCCCATAAACCCCATGGCATTTTTAAAAGACAGTAACAACATAAACATTATTCAGCTTACTGGACTAATTTCATGTACTGGGAGAATTCTGATAATAACTATGTTGTTCTTGCAAAGGTGAGAACCTGAAGCATCAGAGACATTTAATAATGTCTTTTTTTTCTTTTTTTTAAGATGTTGTTTGTCCTCTGCTCTGTTTCCCTGTAAAAACATGTTTACCACTTAGTGCTTGCATGCCTCACTGATACTAATTTCTCCACTAATCAGCTTCCTGTTTCTCAATACTCTAATACTGAGGTTTTGTAGAAATTAACACCATTTGATTAATAAATAGCAATCACTGTAGTTATATAATACACATTATTACATGTAAATTAACCAGCTGATTGTTATTTGCTCTTGGGGAGTTGATTAGGGGGTAAGGTTCTTTTTCTGTGAAACAAATTCTGATGCTAAACTAGTCATGTTGTTGTCTTAACTTCAACTTTAACCAGAGGAATTTCTTCTGTTGCTTGTATTCTCTCCACCTAGGAGAATTAAATTAAGTTCAGGTAGTATGTCTGGGTGCTGAAGCCCAAATTCCAATTTAAGAACTGCTGCCAAATCACCATAATAATCAAAGCCACTTAAAACAGCAATCTGCAAGCCAGCATGGTGACTCTGAAGATTATTACTCCAGTCTGTTAAACAATCTGTTCATGAAGACTTTGGTTTAAGCCCTGGTATCACTCATTTGTCTGCACTTTGCTCTTGATTCTGAGCCATGAGTTCCTGACTGTTACTCCAGAGGGGAATGCGGAAGATTTGAAAAGAGAGTTTTATAAGTGTTTTAACTGAAGAAAAAAAAATAGAGACATTTCCTGGGCATAATATAATAATGAAAAAAGCCAAATAATTTAATAAGTAATAAAAAACCTTAACTTTTTAAAAAACATTGCTCTTCTTTAATTATTTTCCCCCAGTGGGTTGTAAAGCTTGTTTAAGGTACACTTGTGTTACTTACATCAGTCATAGGAGCTTTATTTTCAAATATGTTATATAGAGAAAAAAGTTATATAGAGAAAAAAATCTACAGAATTAAAAACATGCATTTTTTTATTAAAAATTAATTTCTTTATCAAAAGAGATGCCTTAGACACATTGGTTTTTGCAGTACTACAGAGAAGAGAACAGAAGCTGTTTAGCATGCTATAAGGATTTGCTGAGAAAGTTATTGACTCCATGTGGTCCATGTACATTTACCATTTGTCTACAACATATGTATACACATATACATATATGAATACATTTGTATGTGTGTAAACATATACAAACATACATACAAATATATACACATGCATTTGCACACAGAAAGTAATGTACAGCCTTACCCCAGAATAGATTTGTGGACCATATGCCATGAATGCTGAGATCTGGCACAGCCTCTGAACTCCTGGATTTAGAGTTTGGACAGCAAATTAAAGTTTCCTCTCACTCCCTTCCAGCATTTAGCACTCTTCACCAATAGAACTAGAAAAAATGTCATCCTTAAGCCTGTCTGCCAGTATCTGTTCTGTCGCTTAAATAACCTTCATCAGGCAAAGCACAGAAAAAGAATTTCACTGCACTTGTAGAAAACAGGTATTGATGCAGTAAACACAGTCAAGCACTGTGAAGAGTATGCTAGAATGGTATGATCTCCATTCAGTTTTAGAAGACTGTGTCTTCTACCTATCTATTTGAATGGAAATCTATACTGTATTTCAGTCACTTTCATTGTTACAACATTGAGTTATCTTCTTACTCAGAAATAGTTTTCTTGTGACTTAGTCAAAGAGTTAAAAATTAAGTATTGTGAGTGTCAAGTATTACCACAGATTCTTGTCTAAGAGGAGGGCATAGCAGGAAAACCAGGCTGGCCCTAGAGAGGATCCCAGGCTTCTTTGATGGCCTGAAGATGCAGCTCAAAAATTTAATAGCACACTCCTGGTCAAAGCAGGGATATGACATCCCATTATACAGGCTTTCTCTCCCAATAAACACAGACTTTTGGCTTCATCTCTCATTAGCCATTCCTTCACTACAAAGTATTACAAAGCTAACTTACAAAGTTAACACCTTAGTTTTTTACTATGAATACTTTGTGACCTGACTGCTACCAGCATGCTTTTCACAGGTTCAGTGGATATGTTGGCATCAGATAAATCCAGTGTATTTCTCTGGAAGGGAGGCCAAATGGTACAGAACAACCCTGTCAGTATCTTTGTTCCCTTGTTTTCCAGAACAGGATGGACAATTATAAACGACCTTTTGCAAGTACTCCATGGCCTCTGTTAACTCCCAAACCTTGCTCAAGAATTGCATGGAAGACTGAATTTTGACTTGGGCAACAAATTTTTCAAAGGACCATTGTTACAGTTAAGCAGTGGGGCATATTTATATTTTATACCCAAGAGTATTCTCTAGCACTTTTAAATCGAATAGTATTTTTTAATATTTTATCAAGAAACTTTAAAATCAGTCAGTTACATTATTTGGCTCTAAAATTACTGAAGTTTACTTCATTTCATTGAGAACCACTCTAAGATTGTGGCCTCTCCATAATTTTAAGCTCTTAAGAGATTGCAAACTATCTTCAAGGTTTCAGCCCCTGTTTCTTGTGTTCTTTGACAGCATTTAGAAGTTGACAGGCTGCCTGCAGTTTCTAGGTGTAGTATTGTTTCTCTTGGGTGATGAAGATGTGAGAGCATTGCTTACTGACAGGTCTCCGTGTTTACCCCATGAGAGGCTTACTCCCATTATAAGAACTAGTTCTGAGAATACTCCTCTGCTTTTCTTCCCTATCTACAAAATGAAAGTTAGTACCACATAAGGATTGTGATGCTCTGGGTTTCAGATTCAGTTTCAAGCATGGATCTTTGGATGTGGCTTTAAGAACACGGTAAATCAAAGCCACTCTCCTTGCTAGTCACTTGTATGCTGATAATGTAGATATTTAATAAACAGATACCGTTTACAATGCAGAAGAAAACAGGACATTGAGAGGCTAAATATATGGAGAAACAAAACCAAAACTTAATCCAAAATGAGAACAGCTCCTGTCACTGCAAAAAGCATGTTTCATGAGCTCTGAAAACAGTTCAGCTGGAATTTGGACTACACAACTGAAAGCTGAAGAGGTCCAAGTTCAAGAACAGCTCTGAAAAACTGAAGATATTAGGAAGCAGATGTAAGCTAAAAATAAAACCTGTTAGAGCCAAGACAGATCCATGTTTGTGGCAGTGCAGAAAACA
The DNA here is from genome assembly GCA_013398075.1 of Notiomystis cincta. Classification (NCBI taxonomy): domain Eukaryota; kingdom Metazoa; phylum Chordata; class Aves; order Passeriformes; family Notiomystidae; genus Notiomystis; species Notiomystis cincta. The sequence continues at coordinate 22,814 of VZRX01011762.1, read as the reverse complement.
GGCAGTTGTTGCATTTGCCCTACAGCAGTGTCCTGGTAATGACACTGGATACCTGCCAGTTACTAATTATCCTTACACTAGGAACTTTAAACTGCTGCTTTCTTCCACCTAATATCTTAGTTTTAGCTCAAAGGCTCAAGTGGACCACCTAATCAGAATGACATAAATCTGATAATATAGTGTGCATAGACATCTCAATAGCCTAAAGGGCTCCTGGGGCATTAGGAAGAGCTTTTTCTTAGTCAGGTATGAGGAGTCCATTTCATTACAACTTTGTATACTTTAATACATAGAAATTGGTGTTCTGACGTGATTTGTATTTTTACTTTTCTTTCTGTTACATTCTTAAGGAGAGGATATACAAAGATTGCTAAAGTAAACTAAACACAAAGGAAAATAAAGAAGAAAGATACTTTCCATGTGTGTATGTTTATGCATGTCTGTGCCAAAGAGATATAGGGATGTAATAGCTCAGTACTACATGTACACAGTCATTAGATATTCTTTATGTTTCACATGTATGTATTAGTTTCTGTTATTAAAGTCAAATGGCTCTCTGTGTAGGTCATCAGTTCAGACAATAATATATAAATACCTTATATCTACGTAAGAAATATTCCTAGCCTTGAGGAATTTATGAATTGAACAGTCATATCAAGGGAAATAGAAGTTGTTCTAAAAATATATGTGATCCTTGCTATTAAAATATGAATTCAAAGTTGTGCAAATATTTTGCAAAGCGAAAGTCTGAGAAAACATCATCACTATGCTCAGTACAATCAATGTATGTTGATTGTGGTGCCTTGATGGGCTACCTAAAAACAGAGGCGAGACAAAATTAAGAGAATAAAAAGCGGTTATATTTACTGTGGGGCCTGCAGGTACCCTCAGGGCAGACAAAGCCCACCCAGGGGCTACACACCAAAATGGATGACTGGTCACAGGTTTTCACATTTTTATCAGTTTGGTCTATTTGCATATTGGGGCTTAACCTTCCAATTACATCTTCAGGTAATGAAATAATTTACTCCAAGTTTTCTCCCCCTCAACTCCATTTTGTTTACATTACAGACAGTAAGGCCTGAGACAGTCAGGTGTACTTGATTCTCAGGCCTAGAGAGGAATTGTTGTGTCTGACCAAAATGGGAAAGCTGTAGCTAACACTCTATATGAAGTTTAAAGTTATTCACTAATGAATTGCAGAATTACAAATACGTGAAAAACATAAAAGCTAAAATCCTAAGGCATCGATTGTATATGAAAAAACACTAATATCACACAAGCTGTTTCAGAATTAAGTTATGTAGTTTACAGGATTAGTTGTTTTGCTTGTTTCACTAACTATATTGGTATTTGAAATGTTTTTTTCACATCAACAGTTTTTGAGCTGTACATCTGAGGTAAATTCCAATCCCCTGAATTTCTCAGAATTTCAGCTGATAAGGCAAGAAGCCTTAACCCTGATTTAACATTATGCTGCTAGTATTTTAATAAGTTTTTCCCCTATATTCATTTAAACTATTAAGCACACATGCACAGGAATTGCTCTTGTGAGTGAATATTATCAATGTTTTCTTTGCTTTCATAAGATAGTGGATATTAGCTACATGTGTGAAGATATTTCTGATTGGAAAAAAAAAAATTTTGTTCAATATTTTGTTTTGTAAACATATTTGTAAAAATATTGCTTTGAGAAGTACAGATGTAACAGGGTAAGATTACCTAGTAGGCAATATGTAGCTGGCTGGTACAAGTAGTGCTGAAGTCCAAGTTTGTTCTTCCTTGAAGATATTATATAAGAAATATTTTAGAACTATTTTTGGGTTAGCACATTGTGCTTTTGAGGATATTTTCTTCCAAAAAATGTAAAAGCATCACACACTTGAAAATACTTTTGTGTGAGACTATCTGCTGTGATAAGTGGACTGAGGGCTTTTAGTGCAGAAAATCCCAAAATAATGCTGTTTGTTAAAAGTTTCTATAATTCAATACAAACTGGATGGAATTTTTGAGCCATAAACTTCTACTTTAGATGGATCATTTCCTATATTTTAAACTTATTGTCTGATAGCTAAATTCAAAGTAGTTTCTCATTGTGAAATATTAAAAAAAAAAAAGAAAAGGAATAATAGCATCATAGTGTAGCATCCACATTTCTTTCTTGAACACTGTCTTGTAAAAAGCTAGTTCCTCTTGGTAATAATAATATTAATAATAATAAAATAGCCTCAGAAAACCACCTCTCCCTGCTCAATGTCCATTGTGAAAGAGTAGCACACACGGTAGAAGCTTGCTTTGATGGATTTGAGAACAAAAAGCCAACATATTACTGGCAGTTCCCACGATACAATAATTTTTTCACCATTAAGATGATACTTGCAACTCACAGAAATGGAAACAGGAATCTTTACATTCCTATATCTTGAACTAACAAATATTGAAATAACATATATTCTTCTTTATCTTAGTTACTTTCCTGAATAGAACAGCTATTATTATTACCAATCCATCATGAAAAGTCATGCAGAATCTTAATATCATGTTGCAAAATGCATTTGCACGACATTGTCCTTGCAATCCAAATAGGGAAGCAACTTATGCTTTTTCTCAGAATCATTTCATATACAAGGAATTATTTATACAGAGATAATGCCTATAGAGCTAGGTTGGCCTTAGTTCCTCATCTCCAGACATTTCAGCTAAATCTCTTCCTTCAGCAGAGGACAAAGGAAGATCATTACTAGTTTTGCTTCCTTTTGAACACAAATATTAACACTATTAATCTCTTCTTAATTGTGGTGAGATCAAAGTCAAAGGAGTGAGGCATGTCTTTGTATCCTTCTTTTTTTCCTCCTGGTTCTTTGAATTGAGAGCCCTGTCATAACTCACATGCCTGAATTTTAAAGGATAATGTCCTATGTATGGTATGCAAGTTTATTTTCTATTTTTCTGCATTTTTTCTTAATGGTCAATCAGCATTACTTTATGTTTGCTGACATACTAAAGTCTACAAAACAAAAACAACAAAAAAAGTTTATTCTCCTGACAATAATTTACAATAAACTGCACTCTTGAACCATATGAGGTACTGACTTTAGATGTCAAATGGTAAATGCCATATGTAGAACTGACTGGAGTGCTATGGCATTGCTGACTCCACTGCAAACCATCATGCAGATATGATGTTCAGATATCCTGATGAAAATTTTCACTGCAAATGTAGTCTCCTTCTGACGTGACTTTCTTGGCCTTAACAACTTTCTTAAAGGAACAACCTCTCTGCTATTATTCAAACAAAGAACCAGGCAAACAAAACCTAGTAATGTTCAAAGCTAAACGTGAATTAATAGTGACACCCAGTGGTCAGGTAAAATTGCTGTTAATTGCTCTAATATTCCCCATGGAAGGTGCTGAGATTTGCTAGTTAGAAGATGAGATTCTCAATGTATTTAGTCATCATTATCTCAAGGCTAGTCTGTTGCTAATTTTGACAATATGGCATTAATTAGACCTAAGGTCGTTGAGTGCTGTGTTCAGTGCTTGTTTTTTGATATTGTTTACTTTTGCTGACATCCCAGACAGTAATTATATCAATAGACTATAACAGCCAATATTAGAGATTACAAAACAGAGTCCAAAATTAATGAAGAACATTTATACACCAGAGCATAAGTCAAATGCCTTACAGTAAAAGGAGTTGGGGAAAAATTTAATTTATCTAATCTTTTCCATAGATCTCATTTCAGTAGACTGCTGTCCAAAGCAGGGTGTTTCCAATAAGAGAAAAATCAAAGTTTAGTCTTGAATTAGATGAAATCCAACTACTTATTGATAATTTTGATGCAATGAAATTCTGAGGAAATCTCTACAAATGGTGTTTCTGAACTGATTTATGTTCTGAGAGGTGTTCTAAGATGTGCAGTGATTTCACTCTGTGGCTCAAGATCCCAGAGTCTCTTGCTGCAGCTAGAGCTAATGCTTCCAGACACTGCTGTCACAGCTCCAACTGCAGCAAGTGGCCCTTCCCTGGCCTGACTTATTATACAAACTGAGACCCTGGAATATTAAATGCTAACTTTGGCAAAGGCTATAGTATGAATGTATTTTTAGGTGAAGATGCCAGAAATACTGAGTCTTTAGGCAGCCCAACCAGAGTCCACAGAAGACATGAGACTTATTCCCTAAATTCTAGAAAACTTGTCAAAACCAGCATGTTGTGGAAAAAAACCATTTCTGCCTCAGTTAGTTATCCCTTTTGTGAACATGTGCATGTAAAATAAAAGTGTGTCTTTTTAAAAGGCCAGTCTGCAATAGGACCATAAGGGCTCTACATATAAATTAATTGCAGTGTGTCTTTTGCCTTGTCATGCTGTGTTGTATTTAGTTACATGACGAGGCTTTGGTAGTGAGGGGGCTGCAGGGATGATTTGTGTGAGAAGCTGCCAGAAGCCTCCCCGCTTTCTGACAGAGAGACCTTCAGCCAGCTCCAATACAGACCTTCCCTTGGCCAAAGCTGAGTCCATCAGTGACATTGGTAGGACATCTGTGAGGGCAAAAATCTATTTAAGGTTAAAAAATTATCTCCTCAGCAGCATTAGAGAAAGGAATGAGAATATGGGAGAGAAACAGCTCTGCAAACACCATAGTAAATAAAGAAGGAGAGAGAAGAGGTACTGTAGGAACTGGCATAGACATTCTCTTGCACCCTGTGATGAAGATTATGGCGAGGCAAGCTGTTCCACTGCAGCCCATGGAGTGTCCCACAGTGCTGCAATCTCTAGAGAGCCCAGGAAGCAGAAGGCTCCTGGTGGGAGCTGTGACCCATGAAGAGGGGCCCATGCACAAGCAGGGATTACCACAGGGCCTGTTGACCCTGTAAGGGAGCCCATGCTGGAGCCGTCTGCTCCTGCAGGACTGCAGTCCATGGGAGTAACACCCGCTGGAGCAGTCAGTTAAGGAGTGTCTTGTGTGGGTGGGACTCCACACTGACACAGGGAAAGAGCATGAAAAGGAATCAGTGGCAGAGGTCAACTGAACACGACCCCCATTCCTCATCTGCCTGCACCACTTGTGGGGAGAAAGTGGGGGATTCAGGGGCAAAGTTTAATCTCAGAAGAGGCAGGGTGAGAGGAAGGTGTCTTTGGTTTCTTTTTATTTCTCACTTTTCTACTCTGTGGTTAATTAGCAACAAATTAAATCAGTTTTCCCCACGATGACTCTGTTTTTCTTGTGATAATAACTGATGAGTGCTCTTCCTATCTTGACCCATGAGCTTTTCATTGCTATTTTCTTCCCCTGTCTTGATGAGGAGAGGGAATGAGAGAGCACCTTGGTGGATGCCTGGCAGATAGTCAAGGTCAATCCACCCTCAGTATTCACACAAGTCTACCTCCTCAGCACTTCTATCAAAGGAGAGGGCCTGTTAATGCAGAATCCGTGCTCCAGTTGGGTTTAACAAACGACATTTAGCTTGCTTGAAAGACAGGTCAAGAACAGAGCAGCTTTCAGTCAAGTATAGTAACAGTCCTAAGAGCACTGAAAGTGATTTTTGAGAGGCTGCCATTGCAATTTGCAGTCATTATGCAGGTGAAGTGAATCTCACTCTCAGAAACTAATGGGTGTTTCATTCAGAAGCATTATCCTAACTGTGTGTGTGGTAAAGAAATGATTAAAGGAGATTTTTTATCCTGTTATTAGTATTATAACTAAGCATTATATTACCATACAAAAAGTAGATCTCACAGCAACTATCCTCCTGTGCAATTTCACAGAACTGAAACTACAATTTTCCTGAAGATTTGTTGTTTATCATGCAGTACTATGAAGCTGAGCCACTAGTAGATCAGGGTTTTCCATAAGGTCATTGACTTTTGAAGTAGAATAACAGAATGAATATTCAAAAGACAGCTTAAAGGAAAAGGTGACAGAGAGAAAAATTAAACAACAAAATCCATTAAGTAACAGATTCTTCATCTAAGATCATGATATAAAACAGAAAAGCACTGGACAAAAAATTATGTGAGATTACAGCAGCTATTCCTCAACAATTTAATTCTCTTTTGATTTTCCTTATTTCAATGCCTTACCCATTTGGTTGTATAACTTACAATTAAAATAAAAATCTCTCCTTACACTTAGAATCTTAGAATCATACAATTATTAATGTTGAATAAGAACCTCTAAGATCATCAAGTCTAGCCATCAACGAAGCACCCACTCTGTTCACGACTGGACCATGTTGTCAGATACCTTATCCACACATTTTTTAACACTTATAGGGATGGTGACTCAACCACTTCCCTGAGTAGCCTGTTCCAATGCTTGACAAACCTTTATGTAAATAATTTTTTTAAATGTCTGATCTAAACCTCCCCTGGTGCACCCTGAGATCATTTCCTCTCATTCTGACACGTTACCCCCACCTTGCTACAAGCTCCTTTCAGACAGTCATGGTGATTAATATGGTCCTTCCTAAGCCTCCTTTTCTCCAGGCTAAACAACCTCTGCTGCCTCAGCCACTCTGCCTTAGACTTGTGCTCCAGACCCTTCGCCATCTTTATGGTCTTTCTCTGGACATTCTTCCAGTGTTTTGAGGTCCTTCTTGTAGTGAGTGTGCCAAAGCTAAAGAAAAGTGTGCCAAAGCTAAAGAAAGGATTTGAGGTGCCAGGTACAGGGGGAATGAACTGTACAGAGCAGAAGTAATAGAAATACCTCTGTTACATAGAGTTTACGTGGTCTTCTTTCTGAAAAGACTGAGCAGGTTGATGCATATTGTTGGTCTTCTGCAATGTTTAGTGAGAAACAAATACTTGGGCTGCATTTATTAGGAGATGTAGCTTCTGAATTTACACTTTTAATCAAAAATTCTTGGAGTCACTAAGTCTTCAAAGAGAATGTTCCCAACTCTTATGAATATCAGGCACCTTTGAAGGATTCCATGCTGGATAGACAGAAATATTTGAGACCTCTCGCCGTTTGGGAAATGCCTGATTTTTCTTCTTGCAGTGACACCCTGAAGGCCCTCATACATGGTTTGCCAAAAGAAGAGGACAAACATCGTGAGGAGAAGAGAATCATTTATAGAAAGTTGCAGACAGATGTTGAGCAAAGGGATTCAGAAACACTTTTCCAGTTTGGTGCCAACAAAGGTCTGGGTAATAATTATGCCTTCGAGGAAATGGCACTGACCTACTTACTTCCCTGCCAATGAAACTGTGAAATTCAAAGGTAAAAGAATCACAGAGTATATTTATTGAAAGAGTAGTGAAAAGTCTTTTTCAGAGGGAGCTCTCCCAGGAGACACAAAAAGAGCTGCTACTTCTCCAGTCATACTACTACAATTGTTACTTTTTTTTGGTAGCTTGGGCAATTCCTTGAGGCCACAATTACACTTCCTAAAGTGAATCTGCAAAGCAGAGTTTCCATCACTGTCTGGATGTCTGTATGTGATTCCAACACCGCTTCCAACTTAATATCATGGCTGAACACAGGGATGATAGCTGGTGAAATAACTTGTGATTTTCTTGATGATTAAGGCTTTATCAATTCTTCACATAGAAGTCAGTTCTTGGTAAGAACTAAACACTTATTTCTCAAAGCAACATATAACTAAAACCCACTAACTGACAGAGAGATGGATAGATTGCTAAAACTGGTAGGAAACAGATCTTGTGATTGTAACGTATTTTTCTCCAGCTGTTATGATAACAATACTGACAGTTCTGCTTTCATTTGATTCACAGTATCTGTGCAATGCTGTAGATTGAAATCAAATTATTAGACACTTGACCAAACCTTCGAAAAGTGAAAAATTCTAATACAACGGTTGTAATTAAGATAATGTAGGAAAATGAAAGAATCATCTTTGATAATCAGTGTATGCAGTTTAAACCAGTATCTGAAATCTTTAAAACAGAGGCACAAAATTCAATACAATTTGTTTGATAATCATCAAATTATACTCTTGAAGAACAGTAAAAGATTGCAGGGCTAGTTATTCACACGTCAGTATATTTCACAAGTTAGAAAGGTCAAAGTGTGTTCTCCCTTCCCTACCAATATGTTTCTCTACTATTTTAATTAGAAAAGTATAGATTTTTGTTTGTTTCTTTTTAATCTTTTCTTCCAAGTAGTTTACATTTTGCAGTGTGGGATCAGGCTGTTTGTAATTTGCTGTTGCAGTGAAACTGTGAACAAAATAATAACTGATGGATTCTCAGCTGGCAGTTAAGGCAGTTCCCGAATATTAACCAGGAGCATTTTGCTTCTACTTTTTGCATTACCCACCTATAGTCGAGTTCTCTAGTTCATGGTAATGCAAAACTCTTCACCTCCACTTGTTGGAAATGTATCTTGGGAAGCAAACCTGAAAGAGAAAAAAGAGACTGAAGAATCATACAATAGATATTGAAATGGAATTAAGATGGGGATTGGTTTTGGTTCCTCTTTTTATTTTTTTCTTTTCCCCCTTGTATTTTATAAGTTGATGGTTTGGGCTTGTAATCTGTCAGGCATAACTATGCCTTTATGCATATAAAATGAACAAAGTCTATTTTACCAGGAAAGCACTTATATTTAAAATACGCTATGTTATCTCCAGCAGCAGAATAAACTGGAAATATTACAGACTGTTAAGGTGATTCATTTTCAAAGCCAACAATTATGTAGCCATTTAATTTTGCTTTTACCTATTAGCACTAACATAATGGAAAGCATGTTAATTTTCATTATAATAAAGCACACAAAATCCATTGTAAAACATATTTATTCACTGTAACCCAGCTTCACCTTTGTCATGGTTTAACCCCAGCCAGCAACCAAGCTCTACGTAGCTCTTCACTTTCACTCACTTTCCCACCAATGGGATTGGAGAGAGAATTGAAAGGGTAAAAACTGGAAAACCATGGATTGAGATATAGACAATTTAATAGGGTAAGAAAAAGCCATGCATACAAGCAAAGCAAAGCAAGGAATTAATTCACCACTTCTCATGAGCAGGCAGATGTTCAGACATCTCCAGGAGAGCAGGGCCCCATCACACGTAATAGTTACTTGGGAAGACAAACACCATCACTCCAAACATCCCATGCTTCCTCCTTCATCCCCCCAGTTGATACACTGAGCATGATACCAAGTGGTATGGAATATCCCTTTAGTCAGTGTGAGTCACTTGTCCTGGCTGGGCCTCGTCCCAGCTTCCCATGCACCTTCAGCCCCACCATTGTTGGGAAGCAGAAAAGGCCTTGGCTCTGTATAAGCCCTGCTTAACAATAACAAAAACATCTCTAAATTACAAAACCTGTGTTCAGCACAAATCCAAAACACAGTCTCATACCAGCATCTATGAAAAAAAATAAACTCTATCCCAGCCAGAATCAACAGGACCTTTCAGACAGCCTGGCACTGAGGTAATGGACCAAAACACACCCTTGTAATTTTTGTACAATTTGTAAAGTATAATATTTGTGTTCATTATTGAGTCACCTTATTCCTAACTTTTTATAAGTTTGAACAGCATCTCATTTTTATCTCATGCTTATGGTCCAGAGGATGGAAATGTAAAATAAAAAATGCCATATTCAATAAAGAAAAAACAAACCACCAAACAAACTGCATGATCTGAAAACAGACCTTAGCGAAATATTTTCTTTTTGAAGAAATATTTAAAAGGCAAACAGTTCATATAGAGTGGAAAATTATAGACAAGGATTTGGAGAAGATTCACTGAGAATTTAGACCAAGATCATTAGCTCAGTTACCTTACTTTTTTCCTATAGGGTGATGGCTGAACCACATGTTCACATTGAATAGAAGCAGCTGCTTGGAAACTCAATCCCAAGGACTAAAAATTGTCCTTAAACCCTAGTTTAGGACATCAGGTTGGAACTAGACAGCTGCTGACCTATCTTTAAATGTTTACTGAAGAGCTTTCCTGGATCTTGTCTGATACCAAAGAAATTGTCTAAAGTAAGACCATAGACAGTATGCATTTGAAATAGTAGAGAAATGGAGGAAACTGGAAGAATAAAGGAGCAATGAGGATATACCTGTAAATGGTTGGAGAAATACAAATTTCAGCTTACAGATCATTAAAAAATAAAAATAGTAAGAGGGGATTTATATTTATTAGCATTATATGCTGAAGGACAATTTGATTGGCTGAAAAGAAGCTATTTGACAAAAGTTTGGGGAGTTTCACATAATGGTTGAAAACTTTCTTAACTAAAGACATTGTAGTAGAGCCTATAGTAAGGAATAATGGATACCACTCAGAAGTCTTTACTTTCTCTAGCAGAAAAAGGCAATGGTGCCCCTTTTTGCCCTCCCTTTTTACCATAATTCTGGGACAAATCAGTCAAAGAATCCAACACAATAATAGACTTGAAGGTATAAAGATACTGGACATCCTGGATAGGATTTCATTATATGCTGTTGATGTCATTCTTTTCTTACCCAATCCATATTAATCCCTTGGGGGCAGCAGCCAAAGAATTAAAAAGTTTGAGGAAGTCTCACTGAAGAATTGTAATCAAAGAAAGTTCAAGATGTAATGTATGAAACTTTCAATAGCAATAGATGAAGCCATACTAAATATGGCTTCATTTGGACTAAACATTCAGTTGAGTACTTTTGAGTGCAATTACCGCATTGTACTGATGGTCATATGATCTGATTTTTTTCCAGCTATATTAGGTCTATTGACCTTGAATAGTGTAACTATATAATGGCTATAATAATAAAACCACACTGCTTTTAGGGAGAACTTTTCACCCAAGGATGTCAAAGCATTTTAGAAAAGAGGTCAAGATCATTATCTGCATTGGCTAGGGGAACAGGAGCCAAAGAAGAAAACTGACTTGACCAAAGTTGTCTAGAAGACCTGTAATATAGCCAAAAAAAGAAAAGACTCTTTTGTGTTTTGGTGGCAGCATCAGGAGACGAGACAAAGCATAGTAAGATCAACATTTTTCCCAATCTTGCTTTATTGCTCCATTTGTTACAATATGTGAAACTGCTCCAGATATCTATGTGTATACTGGGCAAGAAAATGAAACCATCTCGGCTTTCAAAGCCTTCCCCATCAAAACCAGCTTCATTTCAATAAACTAATAATACCACATTTAAAACCATGTATTTATGCAGAAAATTTGACCCCAGTTGCAAATATCAGTAAACTCCAAGATTTTAAGAGTTTACAGTGTGGATGAATGAGTTATGAGAAAAAATGTGTTGATCAGCACTAAATTGGAGGTGTGGGTTTCTTTAAGCAGACCTAGGATAGGGCCTTGGCAGTAGGACAGCAGGGTTCATCAGTGTTTCCACACAGAGCATAAATTTGAAGTGAAAACTGGGACATTGTCTGACTCCAAATTCTTTTTTTTTTTTCAATCTTGCAAGATTGAAATATCTCACAAGACCATGATTATGCAATTAGAAGCTTATTTGTGTAACTTCCAACCACTAGAAAATAGTTAAAAATTGGTTAAAAAAAAAAGAAGTTTTATTTATTTTAAATTATGTTATATTAATAATTCAGCCTACTGGGGAAAGAAAAAGAAGTTATTTGCCAAGCCAGATCTTCCCATGCAAAATCAGCATGAAAATGTGAATTTTAGTAGGGAAAAATAATGGGCAAATCAATTGCTTACATATTTAAAATTTATATCTACGTTGCTCTTAAAAATGAATTTTTTTACTTGTGTTACTTAATGCAAACATCAGCATTAGGTTGTTGATTTTACTTATATTTTGTCAGTATTTTAGGCTTACTAGGCTAACAAAAATTATCTTCCAAAGAACAAAATGCATAATAGTTCTTCCTTGATTTTAGCTCTCAGTGAGAGTCTTATCATAGAAATCTTTCTGTAAATATTGTGACAATCTTTACTGTTGCAATATTTTTCTTATATCAGCACTGAAATTTGATTAGATACAGACAATTTGTCCAAAAAGGGGTTGAAAGCCTAATTTTGATTTACTGTGCCTACATAGGTTCAAAGATCCTCATATTGTTGAACACCAAGAGTTGCTGTCAATCATTAATGGTCTATGTTGATACCTCCTGAAACATTAAACTGTAAAGCAGCACTTTTTGTCCCCTAACAGTTTTCCAAAGTTCTCTGCAGGAGATATTGTGGAAGAATGGGAAGAAATTGCTATTATACACTGGAGACATCTTGGCTGATCACAAGCTCTGGTCTTGGAGCATCAAGAAAAAAATCTGTTGGAGAAAACCTGGATGGTTCTGCCTTATAGTATTTTCCTCAATGAAGACCAATATGTCTAAACTTCCAGAAGTCAAGTTTCATTAGATTGTAGACTAGGATATTCAGTTTTTCAGATAATGAAAACCTGAAGAGTCTAGCCATGCCCACTATGTCTTTGCCATACAGTTTCCCTTTTCTATTCTGAAATCCAAACAGCTCAGATGACATCTGAGTGGTCACAAACTCTGCAAGACCTCCCTATATCCTAGAAAGCTGCTGTTTATGCCACCTCTGAAATATGATGTTCTGCTTCTTGTTAATCACTGATGGTGTTTGGCCTCTACATAACCAGTCTGCTCCCAGGCTCACTCCTGTGACTCACTTTTCCCACAATTTTTTATGTCTCATAAATTTTGTCTCTTTGAAGAGGTACAGCTACTCCCCATGTAAAGGTGAGGAATCTCTCTCAATTTAGAGGGTTTTGGCCTGGTCACTGCCCCTCAAGGAATTTTTTATAGAAATGAAAAATGATCAACTGAAAATACTGTCTGGTGTGAGAGTTCCAGCCTCTCAATGTTCACCTAGATGCTCTAAAAAGGGGTGATGAGTCTCCCAATATTTAAAATAGATTCTACAACAATCAAGTTTTTTCTATCTTAATTAAAAAGCCTGTGATTTGTTTGCCTCATCACTTCCATTTAAAGAACTGACAATTTTTAACACAGTGAAGATGTGTAAGAGCTAAGTTGACTGACATCCAGCCATTGACCCACAAACATAAATAACTGCCATAATGAGGAATAGAGTAAATATCGACTAAGGATTTGTTCAGTATTGCTCCCATAGAAGAAATAAATGTCAAGACACTAAAGTATTTTTCCATGAAAAATATGTATATATGTGGTTTTTTTCTGTCTCCTTGTCACACAGTATCTGGTGTGATATTTACAAAACAATTTAGATAGCTCAATACATTAAACCCAACTTTCGGAAATGTGTTACAGACACAATTCCCAAAGGCAACACAAGAAAGTTAGATGTTTCATCTGCAGCTGCTTTAATAACAAAATGAAAAACTGCAATCCACTTTTATTAAAAAGTCTTAAAATGCCTCAGGGAAAAGTGGGATCATAGTTTTAAATTTCTTTAGGTGACACAAAAAGTCATTATCTTTTACCCAAGACTGCATTGTGTTAGGTTCTATAAAATACAATGAAGGCACATCTGCAGCAACTTGTAAATAAAAAGTACAAGAAGGTACATATGATGACATTTTTTACACTTGCAATATTTCAAAGTAGGGGCAATTAAGAATTTTTGTATGAAATCTTGAAGCAAACGCAATTTTATCAGTTTTGGAAAAAAAAAAACACAAAAGGAAAAAATAAAAAACGAAGAAAACAAAGCACCAGCTTTTCAACATCTTTAGTGAGCATTATGATATCCAGGCTATGCTATACAATCTGGTTTTCATTTTATTCCATAGAACATTCAAAAACTCTAATTTCTAAGTTTGTTTGTATCTGTGCATGTTTCCATACATGTCTTTCTGTGCCTTTGTATATGAAACAAAAGTTGTGATATCCAGTTGTTCCTTACTTTTAGTTAAATTCAGAGTTAAAATTTACATAATGCTTAAAATACAAAATACATGCATACACAAAAATAAAAGAAAAATGCCTTGGTTTTATCAGGTATTTAGGTCATGCAAATATGTGACTTACATTATAAAATGTAAAACTTTGTACTATGAAAAACACAATCTTTCTATGCATATTTTTAAGGATACATCAACAGCAATAGACTTCCCAGACCTCATCCAAAATAAAAAGTCAATTATTGAATGTATTTTAGCTACCCATTTATGCAGGCAAGAATAATAGATCTGACCAGTGCCATTTCTGCTGCTTGTGAGTCACCTTAAATGTATTGTCTCTGTATTGTCCAGCTAATTCTTTACAGACTCGTTTGGGTGATTTTGCCCTTACCATAACGTGACTAACCCAGTGTGGGTCACAGAAGGCAGCAGCAGAGGTATCCATAACAGCAGGAACAGGCAGCTAAATCGAAGAATACTTAGCAAGTTGTGCTCTAGGAGGAAGAAGCCATCTGCTATTCTGACACATGGGAAGCCACATACTTAGCTAATGTCTGCTACTGACAAGTACACAAGAACCCATTGACTTCCTGTTAAGATCTGATTATTGTGAGATGTCTCTGCCCAAATTAAGGTGCAAAGGAGTCCATATGCCAAACTCAATAATATGGATTTTATTTAACAATTAATGTGAGAGAGAGTGGAGAGGAGAGGAGATGATTGAACTTTTAGAGGTTTTCTTGATGGATTTAACATATCTGACCAGGCCTCTATGGATGTCTACATTCTTAACAAACTTCAAACAATGATTTCATTTGTTTGTTTGACATAGAGTTCTTGAAAAAAATAATTTTATCAGCTTATGTTTTGTTAATAAATTTTATAATTATGAGTTTTTTTCTAATCATAGAATGTCAGAATCATGGAATGGTTTGGTTTGGAAGAGACCTTAGAGATCATTTAGTCCAACACCTCTGCTATGGGCAAGCACACCTTCCACTAGACCAGGTTTCTCAAAGCCCAGGTTAACCTGGCCATGAACATTTCCTGGGAGAGAACATCCACAGCTTCTCTGGGAAATCTATTTGAAAAATTCACCGCTCACTCACTAAAGAATTTATTTCTAATAGCTAATCTAAACTCACCTTTTTTTAAAAATCATTACTCCTTGTCCTATCTCTACACACCATCATAAAGAGACCATCTTGCCTGTGGGCCTACTTTAGACAATGGAGAGATGCTTTAAGTTCTCTCTGGAGTATTTTTTTCAGGTTAAACAAGCCTACCTCTCTCAGCCTGATCTCATAGCAGTGGTGTTCCAACCTTCTGATCATTTTTGTGGCCCTCCTCTGGACCAGGTCCAAAAGGTGCACATCCTTCTTATGTTGGGGGCCTCAGAGCTGGATGCAGCACTCCAGATGGGATCTCACAAGATCAGAGTAAAGGAGGACAATCAGCTCCCTTGACCTGCTGGTTATGCTTCTTTTGATGCAGCCCAGGATAATGTTGGCTTTCTGGGCTGTGAAAAGATTACTGGGTCATGTTGAGCTTCTCATCAACCAATCTCCCCAAGTCTTTCTCCATAGGACCTCTCTCAATGCCCTCATCACCCAGCCTGTATTCATGTTTGGGATTACCCCAGCCCAGGAACAGGACCTCGCATCTGGCTTTGCTGAACTTCATGATGTTCTCAAGGGCCAATTCTTTAGCTGTCAAAGTGCCTCTAGAGGACATTCCTTTTGTCTAGGCACGTTGACCACAGTTGTTTGGGTGCAACCATGCAGTCCATTCCAAATCCATGTTTCTCCAGTTTAGACACAAGGATGTTTTGTGGAACAATGTCGAATGTTTTGTAAAAGTCCAGGTAGATTACATCAGTCATTCTTTGGTTATTCACTGGCACTAAAACTCCATCATAAAAGGACTCCAAGTATGTCAGGTAAATCTGCACTTAGTGCAGCCATGTTGGCTTGTCACCACTCACCTCTCGATTTTCCATGTGCCTTAGCATAGCTTCCAGGAGGCTTTCCCTCATGAATTTGTTGGGCACCTATATGAGACTGACCAGCCTGTAGTAGTACCCCTGTTCTTTCTTTTTCCTATTTTAAAAATGAAAGTAATATTTCCCCTTTTCCAGTCAGTGGGAACTTCACTGGGGTACTATGAATTTTTAATTATGTTGGGTAGTGTCTAGTGATTGATATCAAAGGAAATAAACCTGATCATAAAGAAGAACTTTTATTCATAAAGATTCCTTCATGAATACTTAATCAATTTTATTTATTCTTAAATCTGCTTTAGTTGTTTATGACACTTTGGAGAACTTTAACTGGAGCTATGCCTTGTTTGAAACATTTAATATGCTTTGGGAATTACAAGTTCTGGCTGTTGCTAAAAGTGAAACATTATAATGAAATGGAGATCTTAGTCATAACTAAACAATCACTGAGACTGTCTCTTCAAAGGGCAAGACCTTTTAAATGGACCCTTTAATCATGCTATCATGATACAGACATGATCTATAGTTCAGAACCCTTTCTTCAACAAATCTCCCTAAGATTTGAACATGTGGAAAGAGTGGTGACATTAAACGGATATAAGGATGTCTAGAAAAATGAGGAATGTTAGAATGAACTGTCTGACCCATAAACTATGTCACAGTGCAAGCATCTGTTTGACTCTTCTTAAAGGAATTTTTCGTTGAAAATAATTTCTTCTAGAGGTATCTTTAGACAAAAATACACTCGATGAGGGACTGTTCAGCAAAAAAATGCTGAAGTCTTTACTAAATTACTCCCCCCATCCCTGCCCCACAGAATGCAGAATATGGTTATGTCTTACATGCTTGTGTAGCTTTTTTAAGTGGAATAGATTGTGCCCTTATGACACTCTATTATGTGATTAATTGAAAATTTTAGACATACTGTGACCCTGAAATAGCTATTTGGTATGCACTTTTTGAGAAGTAAAACCAAAAATGTTACTGACTCAAAATACATTATCAGGGAATTCTCAGAATAGGTTTTTTTTAATCAAACTCAGAAAGATTTTAAGAAAAAATATTTTCAGTAAAAGGACTATGGTTTTTCCTTTTTTTTTTTTTTTTTAAGTTTAACAATTCTATTAAAAGATTTTTTGGATAATCTTAAAAGTCCTTTCCCACCTAAATATTTCTATGATTCTAGGAGTATATATCCATTTCACATTTGTTCTTTCCTGTAGATTGAGAAAAATAATTTTTTATTATTTTAAGTTGTGATTTATTTTAAATGAATGTTGGTTGGACAATCAGAGCAAGGGTAGTAAGAACTTCATTGGTAAGAAAAGTGGATTTTTTTTTAATTCCTTTAAACACTTAAGAGGAAATGTGTTCTATAAGAGAAATATATATACACCCATATATATGTACACATCTGTATATATAAAGTGGTTCTGAAGCCTAATTTCAGTGAGCTGCACTTCAGAAGCAATTTCTCTGCACCTGCCTGGAGACCTTATAAGGACAACAAAAAATTGAAATGACTCAAAGTCAGTTATGAGACATCCTACCCTGCTGAAAAGTAACCTGAGTTGTGAGTAGATACTTCAGGGTCTCTTATCATTGTTAGATTGCACCTGCACATTAATAACCAACAGTGCCTAAGGTAGATAGGCACATTCTTTGATAATTTCTCTGCCAAGGAAGGTAGTTCACCTTTTACTTCTGTTCTGGTTACAGTGAGCAAATCTTAAAAAGGAGCGATGCCTGAATTCTACTCACCCAGATGATTCATCTACTATGACAGTAAGAAAGAACTTTAATTCTTGGTTCTTAAACCAATATTGCTTTTCTTAACTGACAACAAAAATGTTTTAGTGCATCTTGGAAGTGCCTCATCTAGTAAATATTATTGTTAGTGGATTTCTAGAACTCTAATTTACCTATTTTATTTGTCAATTTCTTTTTCAAACTAAATGTAATTAATTCATATGGATATTAATTATGGTTATTATTTCATAGTCGGCCTTTACTCACATTTCCAATTTCTTATAGTCAGTTTCTTTTCGTAGATGTACAAAAACCTATCCCTCTTTTCTTTTCCTTATTCCTTTCTAGAAGGTTTTTAGGATGTTTGATGTTCTCTGTCAGGTAAAAAAAGAACTAAGCAGCTTTCAAAAGAATTCAATACTCTGCCAAAACATACTACTGGAAAGTATCCAGATCTCTTGAATTACAAAGTAGAAAGATTAAAAATGGCAAAAGGAAAATTTGTGTGGTTTAAATTGGTTTAGTTCCTTGGAGAAATGTTCCAGAAGAAAACAGGAGTTTTTGCAGATAGCTTTTCCCATGTTAGAGCTTTTACTGAATGCAAATTACGCTGAATTAAAAACCAACTTTGGCAACCATAGACTAAGATAAGAATATACTAAGTATGTAAACTACCATCGTGCTTTTAAGTAATATGAGTAAGGCATTAATGTTATATTGGGTATCATTTTTGTCAACTGACATTTACCTTGGGAATCAAAGTATTTTTTTCCTTAAAGAAACACAACCAACATTTAACCTATAAACTGTTTAATAT
>VZRX01011761.1:184822-232810 GCA_013398075.1 Notiomystis cincta | reverse complement strand
TGTGTGTGTGTGTGTACATATATATATGTGTGTGTATATATATATATATATATATATATATATATATATATATACACACACAGCTTGGAAGCCTTCAGCATCCCAGCTCAGACACTTGGTCTGCCCAGCAGCTGCCACTGGATCCCCTCAGTTGCTGTCACCTGGACATGTGAGCCCCTGAGGCTGCAGCCTCAGTGCAGCTGCTGGTGCAGACCCTGCATTCACACAGCGGCACACACACACACAAACACAAAGCTGCCACTGGCTTACACTCACTCAGGTCCCTCCAGTCACTTCCACACCAGCACAGGGAATTCCTGACTCGTGGTCTGACTGCAGCTGCTGGCACCCAGACCTTGGTACAGACACACTCAGCAGGGAGTCCTTCACCAAAAGAGATTTGGAAAGAAAGCAGGACAGGCTGAGCTGGTCAGGTGCAGCTCTGGCCACAGAAGCACACCTAGGAGAAAACTGCACCTGACTGGCCTCTTCATCCCTTCTTATCCTCACACTTGTTCCTCCCAAAATTGTCTAGAACACTTCCTTTCCCCATCTTTGTTTTGGACCCTAAACATCCCAGAATAAATCTTGGAATGCACTTCCCTTGCACCCCATACCCTTAGGCACATTGCCCTGCCTCAGCTAGGGTGAAACCATCAAGTGGTGCTGTAGTCATAACTCATGCTGATGGGCTTAACATCCAGAGTCTGGTGCTGAGGCTTTACTAGGGCAGCTCTGAGAGAAGCCTAGACAGAGAAATCCTTCCTTGGAATCTTTAATTTTGGTCCTCTCCTTGTTTTTGTACTTCTGCACTTCTCTGGTCTTGTAGAGATGAGTATTTTATGGGCTGATGGTTCCTGTGATGAGTGTGGCAGTAATTAGGAAGGGTGTATTTTGAGTTCCCCCACCTGCTGCTACATCTCTATCCTCTTTTGTGAGTGTGCAGATGACCTTTGATCACATCAAAATCATTTTTCATGTACAAATACAGGTTTTAGAATATTTTTTATGATTCTCAGAGAGCTTATAGCAGAAATGCATGTTAGGAAAACTGAATTTGTTGCAGCTGTATCTGTGCAACATTCTCTAACAGCTTTCAAAGTGCTGAAGGAGATTTAACTACAATGGTGAGCTTTCTAAAGAGGAAGCTGAGTAGTGCAAATAGGGAAGATTTATTCTGCTTATTTTGTAAGGGTAGTCATTTACTTTTTGTTAGTTCTTTCCTCAGCTAAGTGGAAGAATTTCAAAATAACTTGAGTGGAAACTGGCTTCATGTTTATTAAAGAATTCAGTCCTGAGGAGTCTCCTACAGAGAAGAGGATCTGAGACTTGGGGCCGGTGACTTAAAACATTTTGGCTGGTTCTTCTACACTCTTAGATCCCATTATCAGTTAACAAAACAACTTCTGCCCTTCAAAAACATGCACTAAATTGCTTTCTTGGATTGAGACACCAAGCTCTATGGCCAAATCAACAGGAAGAATATCATGATTTCTATAAAGGCAGCAGGGTTTCTGAGTATTTAGGGTAACTTGCAACTTAAGTTTTCATTTAAAAGGTGAAATAAATGACCCTTTTATCTGTAGTGTATAGATGATTTCCATGATTTTATTCATATTGAAAACTGTGTTGTTTAACATATATAGCAAAAACTTAAAATCTGGAAAATTTTGGTGATCTTTGATTTATACTTTCCTAAAAACATAAAGGAACAAGTAGACGTGTTTTATTACTTTTTCTCTGGTTTTATTCATTTTATTAATCTGGTTAGTTCAAATGATAGACTGTATCTCAGCCCTTGAGCTTGTAACTCTGTCCTTTCTTTTCAGCTTGATGGCTGCTGACAGGCACAGAAGAAAGTATTTCAGAGCATATAAAATGTCTCTCATAAATGTTCTGTTAGGATCCCAGCAATCGTCTACTTGAATAATTTTGCAGTGTTCTATTTCAGATGGCAGCTCTGAGATCACTGGCAAACAGCAGCTCACTGCCTGCCCTCTTGCAAAGGCAGTGCAGTAAGTGCAACACACGTAGAAAATGCAAGGACATAAACAACTAAATGACAAAAAATGTGCAGAAATATTTGCAGTATGGGTTGTCCATTGTGGTCTGGACACCTGTCACCAGCATATAGAGGGGATAACTTCACTGAGATTAGTAGACTGTGTAAAATCACATTTTCACCATGTCAACAAGGAATCAAATCTGGCACTGTTTCTACAACTACGTAATGTCATAAAAAAATAATTCAGGTTATTCTGTTGTGCAATTGTGACAGCTTTATATCAATATGAACTGTAGAATTGTATGACACCTCAAAATGAATAAGACAGTTTTAAAAAAAGTTTTTATTCTGTTCACATTTTTGGTCAACTTGCTAGTTCCCCATTAAACTCACATATGTGCCAAAATACTCATATATATGTGTGTGTATATATATATATATATGTATGTGTATATAAATATGTGTATACTAGAGATCTGAGGTTGTATTGACTCCATCTGTGTTTAGGTTGTCCTTTCACTCCTTGCTAAAGGAAACATTATAAAAACTCCTGTTCATTGCACAGACATCCTAGGCCTTCCATGTGCACTGTTCTTCGACAGCTGCTTAGCCATAGGCTTCTTTTGACTTCATTCAGGTGACTTTAAAAGCTAATGACAGAAACACTTGTTAAGGAAAGTGAGTGGCTCAGCCCCATGGCACAGCAGAATGTCTGTTATCACAGTGAGAGAAAATTCAGTCACCTTTACTTAAGGGTTATTTAGCAGTCATACTTGTTTAGTTACTCCATGAACCTGACTACTTTGAGGAAATCTATACATCCCTGTGAGTCATCTAGTCCCTCTGCACTTTGCTGTCACTCACTCACTCACTCACTCACTGGGGAGCATTTCCATGCTGCAGCTGCACAGCTATGCTCAGATGCTGTAATGAGCCTGGCCAAGTAAAATCCTTTTGCTTTCTGTTATTATATGGCCATGATAAAGCAAGAGGCCTCAGCAGCAGTTTTATGAAAAATGTATTGCATGTTACATCACAAAAATACTCTTAAATGGGATGTTTTATTGAAGCAATTTTTAGTTGCTCCTCTGTGGCTTATTCATTTTGTTTCCTTCCTTGAATGTGTGATGTTTCTTATTTCTTTAAATACAGATTTTTTTTTGTCTATCTTTTGATATCTTATGTGCAAGTAGCAGTCTGTAGCTGCCAGGTTTGAAAAAATATGGCAAAGATAATTTAAACAACATCAGGAAAATAATTGCTAGAGTCTAGAATAAAACTTAGAGGAAAATAAAAGGCCCAGTAATTAAAAATCAGAATCATACTGGTTTCTAGTGCTCTGTCCTTAACAGTTGGTGAACTCTTGTTCCTAAATTCTTAGGAAGCTATTCAAGCATCTATTTTAATCTGTAAACTGATATATCACACATAAATGATATATCATATATATCACATCTAAGTCATTAAGGAACTCAGCTTTGCCAGATCATTCACCTTTTTAGCTCATATATGAGCCACATTACTAAATCACATCATCCCTAAATCATTCATCACTAAGTCACATCAAAGTCCTCTCCTACCTGGCATTCCTATAATAAAACACAAAGACCAAAAGACTACCCTTGCTGTTTCTAAGCAGCTAAAGCTGTTTGAGGGAGATTTTAAGCTAATTGATCCAAAAACTTCCTTACTGAAGTTTAGCAAGTTAAACTGTTATATTAAAAATTCTTGCTTTGAATGAGTTTATTCCAGGTAAGAACCTGTAGTTAAACAGATTTCACACATATTTTTTGCACCCTCTGTCTTACAGTGCTGTACAAAAAGAAGTAAACTGAGAACAAAATAGCATCAGTTCTCTCCAATTTAAGCTTCATCTGTTATGCCTACAGAGGTGTTTCTGTCTCTACAAATACCCTGGAAAAATAAAGTAAGATCTGGGAGTGAATTAAGCCTGTAGATCAGTGAAAGAGCAAGGCAGAGGGACAGGCAGCACTTCTAGTGAAGGATTAGCCACAGTGGAGGATTGTCTGCTCACCTCAGGTCAGGGATTGCAAACAGTTCAAAATCTGACAGCACCTGGAAGTCCTGCTGTCAGCACCTAAAAGACTAGCAGAAACTTTGGATTGTGTAGGAAATTGTAATTTTCCTGAAGATCTTGCAACATTTTCATGCATGATGAAATTTTTCATATTTGCTCTGGTACTTGTGCATGGAGCCAGCATTTGGTGCTGTTGAAGGTGTTATGATTTAGGACCAAGGACTCAGTCAGAAGCAGACCAGTTTTATGTTAGGAGGGTCTGACCACTATCTAAAACTCTGGACAAGAAGAAATATTTAGAATTTCTGTTCATTAACTGGCTTTAATTACCTGAATCTAACCCAAGGATACTTATAAGAAAGTAATGGGTAATTCATCAGCTTTTTTGAGCAAAGCCAGATGAATAGAAGTGAAGCTCATTATGCAAAAATCTTGAAGGTGAAAGAACTGGGAATTCCAAAAATATTCTCCATATGTAGTGTGGTGACACCTGATGAGAACTTGATATCAAGGAGAAAAGTGAGATATGCATCTCATTGCAGCCTTCAAGCATCTGCAAAATTATTTGTATGCATCATCATTTACCTGCTTTGCAGGTCCACTTTTCCTAGCCATCACATAATGTTTTCATTTTATAGAGGAATTGATTTTAATTTTAAACTTGCTATCTTTATTAAAAAAAAAAAAATGAGAGAGAGAGAGAGAGAGAGAGAAGTATGCACATAGCAAATTTGCACTGATTTATTGAGAAAATTGCAATACATTTTTTTATTAAAGCAGTGTGAAAATCAGTTTTCATTTTTCAAGGTGACTACTCAATTGAATACAGAATATTTCCTTAAAAGTTTTTTTCTATTTGTTTGGGATGCAAATTCTAGGTACTTTTTGCAAATCTTGCTTGAAAGAATCTTTGCTTGAAAGAAATTTCAGCCTTTTTTTCACTGGCAAAAAAACCTCTTCAGCATAAATAATTCCTTTGACCAGTTTGCTTAGTTTAGCAATTTGCCTTTGAAAATGAAAACTTTATACCAAATATATTCTAATTTATTCTTCCACTTAACTAAGACTATCAAACAGTGCCTTAATGCAACGTTAATTTCAATGACCAGCTTTGGTATTATTGCTTGAGACTTAGCAGAGACAATGTAAAATCCTCACCACCTTTTGTCACTTTCTCAGTAATTTAGTGGCTGCTGCACACAAAGACAGGTGTATGATCAGTGCTGTTACCTTTACACTCTCTACCTGTGAAGCAAATATTTCTGGCTGGTCTGTGTGAAACAAATGTGCAAATTCACAGCAGACTGTTGTCCTGACAGAATATCTTCCAGTAACATTTGGTAGCCATAACAATTGTATTTAGTCTGTGCAATCACCCTAATTTGCTCACTGTGTCATTCTTCTCTCTTTTGTGGTTGCTCTATGCCATTTAATACTGCTGCTCAAGTCAGGTTCTTCAAACTGCCCTATTTCCTTTTTTAGCAACTAACTGTCTACTTGGGAAAGGAACATGAATGGTATGAGAACACTACAGGTCTTTCTAATAGGGTGGACTTGCTTATAAAATAACCACAGAACGCAATGAATCTAAAATGTGATGAAAGCTGCAAAGTAATTCACAGTGGTTAACACCTCTGTGACATGAGCATCTCAGGCCAGATGAGGAAAAGAACCCTGTGGAAATATTGCTTCTGAAGGTGAGAGGTAAACATCTCTCTGTACCAAACCTCTGTACCAAAAAAATTCTGCAAATGTGCTTTATAAGTTTTTCAACAAAAATCCAACTTACATGTTTTTATTATTACCTAATTACCTGAGTTTTTTTCTATCATTAATTGCAATAAAAGAGGGCAGAAACCAGTGAAGTGAAGAATGGACAGAACAGGTTATGAAGCAACAGTTCTGAAAATGATTTTTTTCTTTGAAAAAATCTTTGTTTATTGAAACTGTCAAAGAACTAGATAAAAGTTTCATTATTTGAATATTGACCAGCATCAGAAATGTTATTAGACCTATATTGCAGGAAAAAATAAAGAACATTGATGTGATCTTTCAAACTAAAATTCAGTTAATTTTGATTTACTAATTAAATAATGAGAATCAAAATAGAAAAATAGAAGACTGTGCTTTACCATGTATGTAAGATATTTTTATTAAACAGTTATTGTTCATATCTGATTATCCTGTGAGCACTTGCATTTGTACAAACCTACCAACTTCCTGTTGATTATGTGTGGGTATCTAAGAGAAGAATTTGGTCCAGTGCCTTCCTTCATTTGCTGTCACATAAAGTAACCAAATTACTTTGATAGGAAAAAACCACAGGGGGAAAAATGAATATATCTGTATGAATTAATTTGATTTAACTACTACAGGATTTGATTTAATGATTAAACACACTCTGTTCTCTGGTAAAAAACAGGTACCAGATGGTATGCATATCAAAATATGTTTGCTCTATACCTGCAGGTTTTGAAGTAAAATACAACCTTCCTAACATCTGGCATACCACCTCAGGACATCTGAAAGTGCACAAAGTGGTCAGATACTATCACACTGAAGAAGGCTGTGTTGTGTAGATTTAATCTTAGTTTTATACAGATAGTGGCACAAAATAGTTAGGAACATAAATAGCATACCAAGAAATACCAATTCCATGCAGCATTTTACATCTAATTTTTAGATTGCCAGTTGTGCAATACCAAGTTTCTTAGAATAGCCACAATTGTCATATATAATTTATTCTGTAGTTTCCATTGCTAAACAGAAAAATGTACAGAGAGTTATCTAAAAATGTGTTGACATGCTGGCTTGTATATAAATAATAAATACTTTTGTATTGTTTCCTAAGGGAGCTGTCAGGGAAGAACTCCAACAACCTACGGTATCTTTTCTTTTTCAGTAGGATTGGTATACAGGACATTGTTGTTCCAGTCAAACACAAGGTCTAAGTCCAGAAGCATCAGTAACTTTATCAGAGTGATCTTGTGGAGCTGTGTGGATACATACAGTCCCATTTGAAGTGCTGAGAGGTTGTGTTCACAGTGCACGAGGCAGGAGTATGGAATATTGGGGTGAATTTAAGCCAGGCTTTCTCTTTGAGCTACTCAGGGCTTTTAACAAGGGTGGCCTTCCCCTTGGGCTTCAAGCTAGCTCAAGTGTCTCTTCAGGGCGCTTCAGAGTGTTGTGAATATTTTAGTTCCAAACTGGCTAAATCCATAGAATATTGAGTGTCTGCTTTAAAGGTCCTAATATATAGAAATTCTATGGCATATAGAATAATACTTAATTGTGTGATCTTATGAGCTGACATTTTCCATACCTATAAAGCTGTCTGAAATATGTATGTTCCTTTCCCCCCCGCCCCTCCCTGTTAAATTGATTAAAGATTTTCTTTTGAATAAAGAGTTTAGAAAAAATACACTTTTCTTGCATTGTACTTGAGCTGTTTTATTGGATTGGCAGGCTAAATAATCTGTAGCCAGAAGTGTGAGAGGAATGAGCAGGCTGACTTCCATGCTGGATTGACTTTGACTCCCCATTTCAAAAGAACAGATGAGGAGCCTGAATCCAGGGCTTCAGGGACAAAAGGCAGCAGTAGTTCTGCTGCCATGCTGAACAGCCTGAACAGCCTGGAGGAGCCAGTGGAACCTCTTCATGCAGCTGGTGTTAGACACATATTCAAACACCATTCAGATATGTTGTGCTCTGCTATAAAAGTCTCTCAGGTGTTCCAATGAGAAACAACTGAGATAATGTCAGGCACTGAAAATAATATGTCAAAATTCTGAAGGAAAATCACCATGCTGTACCTTAAACTGATCAAATACTTAAATGACAGCCTGAATATGAATACTTTCCTAAAAATATATGGTTAAATACTTTTCCATGCTGCAGCCTATGAGTTTGGATATTTATCTGTCTAGTTTTATTATGCTTAGAAGGAACTAAAGTCTACAGTGTGTTTCATTTTTCAATTTTGTTCAGTGGATTTTTAGTAATGCTATATTTAGAAGAATTGTTTCTTTGCAAAAACTTTTTTTTTCATATGTTCAATCTGAAAACTAAAAGCTTGAAAACAATCTTGTCTTTAGGTATGCATTTCTCAGAACCCTAAATATTACTCAGAATAATGATTTTTCTTCTCTGTCACCAATGTCTGAAAAGATATTTGAAGATAAACAGAACTATATGTCAGAATGTTCTTCCCTCTTCCTTGTATTCTCAGGGAATGACACTTCTTGAGAAATTTTGTTGACAGCACCTGTCTCAGATATTGTACAATATCTCTATTTCTAAGAATGACCATCTGACATTTGCACTAAATAATGTGTCATTTACAAATGAATCAGAACAGTTTATCTCAGTACAGAACCTAATCAATACAGAAAGAAACGTTGCACTCAGAAATGTTGCTCTCATCCAGACTCTAAATGAAGCATCAGTCTTCCTTTATAATAATGAGAAAAAATGGGTGTCAGATATAGATCATGAGAACACCTCCAGTCTTTGTATATTTCCCCAAATCCACTATGCAGAATAGTCTGCAACAGTTATGGCATTTTTATGATTAAAATCAAGGCTGAGTGCAGTTATTTATATTTTGGTCTCATTTCAGTTTAATGAAAAAGCAGAGAGATTCACATGAGCATTTTCTGTCCTTCACCATGGCTGGAAGAGCAGACATTGTCAGCTGCAGTTCATTGTCCATCTGGAAACCTGCCATTCTGCTGAGAAAAGGCTCATGGTTGGTCTCACCTTGCTGCTTCCTGGGGGCAGGTGGACTTATGGGCCAGAACTATGCCCTGCTGAATGACAGGCATTGGTTCTCTGAGAGACATTTCAAAGACTTGCTTTAAGACATTGCTTATTCAAGCAAGTTATGTAAATAACTGGCAAAAAAAGGGAATGAGTGAATGAAGGCATGGGCAGGTCAAGTAGACTGAGTTATTTTGCTCTCTTGGCAGTCATTAAAAACTAAGTGGGACACAGAGAGACAGTCTGACTTCTCTTCAGTGTTCATCTTTGTATCTTGATCCTCAGAAGCAATATTCTGAGCCTGGGCAGCGTGGAATGCTGATGTCTTGAACCCCTCAAATGCATTTCTGTTTCTGCTCCCATTTGAAGAATATGAGCTCATCTAATATTGCAAGTTGTCCTGTCTCCTCTGAACTGTGGAGAAGACTTGTGACCTTGCAGGTGTGTAAGAGACCTGGTCTGATGACTACCTGTGATTGAAGGAGGGGCATCAAAGAGGTAATGGTAGCCCCATCTGAAAAATATCCACCTTTCTTTTGGGAAAATATCTCTCTGGAGTGGAAATGTTAACTTTAACTGTTGTAACTTGTTCATTGCAATTTTGAAACTGTAAGACCAGGAGGATTCATAACATCTGTGTTTTATTGTTAGCTGGACAAAAATACTTGTGAGGGTGATATTTATCATACCTCCCTCACCATGGTGAGGGTGGTATCTTAAATGACTGTCCTTGCACTTTATCTCCATGTGAGTAACAAGGATGCTATACTTAATTATTGAGCTAACATGCTCCTAGCAGGCCAAAGAATGAAG
The DNA here is from genome assembly GCA_013398075.1 of Notiomystis cincta. Lineage (NCBI taxonomy): Eukaryota > Metazoa > Chordata > Aves > Passeriformes > Notiomystidae > Notiomystis > Notiomystis cincta. Next base: position 223,196 of record VZRX01011761.1, on the reverse strand, counting down.
GTAAGACAGGCATATTTGGTAGGTTAGGGCTGACATGTCTTCTGTAGTTAAAAAAAGAGAAATTCATGTTATCTCAATCCATTCTTCTGGACAGAAATAAACTAGTATGTCTGTGAACTTTAATAATAGATGACACGAGTGCATATTTACTGGGTAATTCCCACCTCATCTATTATCTATAAGACACAAAAGTATCCCCAAGTAAGAGTGGCCTGAAGTAGGTCTGGGGAAATTCATTTTTTTTGTAATGAAAATAGCAAGGCCAAGTGCAGAGGTATGGGTTTAGTGGTATTTAGTAGGAGAGGCATCCTGTTGATTTGTTTTAAGACACATTTTCTAACTACTTGGATTGGAGGATAAATTCTACCACATGGTAGTCAAACTAAACACCACAGCACACATAAGCAAAAGGTTATAGCAGCAGCAGGACTGGAGGAACACCTAGCAATTAATAGTCTCACACATGAAGAATAACCTTATCAATAGCTCTGTTTGAGGATACAGGAAGAGTATATGGACTCTTCTGGCTTTATCAGCTTTCCTCCTGTAATTCTAAAAGCTCATCTGAAAATATTTACCCAACTTCTCTTTTATTCCAGTTATTCTTTCTATGACAGGACATACATGTAGAAGTTGAGGCACTTACCCAGACCATGTGGAAAATGTTAAGTTTTCCAAGCAATACATCTGTCAACATTCTGAATTTACCATCTAGACTAAAAACCATAAAAGCAAGCTATTTATAGGGAGCTTAAGGAAATCAGAGGTTTGAAACACGATATGTACACAATAAAGAAATAAAGCAGAAAGTAAATTGCACTAATGATTCTCATTGAGATTGTAAGAAATTCCAGATTACAAAAATCAGGTTGTGATTTTGTAAAAGATCAGAAGCAAGGCACAATGGAGTGTACCTCAGCATCAGGCACAGTGGAAGCCTCAGCTTAGAGTAGCTAATATAAAGAGCAAGGAAAAGAAGACAGTAAATGGGTATTTCTATATGTGAGCCATATTAACAGATTGTATAAAATCACATAGTCAAAATCTGCCTAATCTCTTAGTAGCCAAAACATGAAGAAATTGATTGCTGATAAAATGCAACAAGAGTCAACAGCAAGAAATGTTTTCATTCTTCCTTTCCATAATATTTTAGAGAAATGCATGGACAAAAGATGTCTTTTTAATTTATTTTTTATGTAAATTATGATTTTAAAACACTATTTTAATATTTAATACTGAAAAATTACTTGACAGGCTAAACTGAATACAGTAAATTAATTAGAAAGCAAAAGGGCAAGGAATACATAAAATCCTGGCTCAGGATAATGGATAGTCCAGGGACAAAAAGAGGATGATATAAGCTCCTTAAAATCCCTGGATTACAAAATAAACTTTTTTTCCCCTCTCCTTTAAAATTGCTAATTCACAAACGGAAGTGCATATTAAACTTCTTCTATAGTTTAAAATGATTTTATGTGCTATTTGACAATTTCAACTAGCTCTTGCAACCTCTTTATAAACCATCCTGACTGAAACAGATGGATGTGTAATTCAAATAATGAGCTGGATCCACTCCCTGTAGCAGTCAATTATGCAGGGTTTTTTTCAGTATAGTATTCAAGAGACTAAGATCTTTCTCTATATATAGATCACCTGAAATGACCTTGCTTATGCAGTGTCAGAGCCAAAACAGAACAGTAGGATATGTATCTTGCTGCATTTTTAAAAGCTTAAACTGATTGTTTAGGAACTATCAGATATGACATTTGCACTTAAATTGTTCCCAGTACTTAGCACTCTGATCTTTTAATGTGATACTTTCTCTCTAGGTAAACTGCCCAGAGACATCTGATGTCTGAACAGTGAATGCCATGCAAGGACTCCTAATAGCATGGTATTGTGCTGAGGAATTGGTGACAGTGAGGGAATGCATGCTCATCTCATTAACAATAAGTGATAATCTCCAAATAGTGAGAACTCATGGACAAGATTAAATTTGCTTCTAGCACTGAAAATGAAATCATCTAAGGACCTGTCAAGTAGTGAGTGTAGAGTGTTCATCAAAAGTATTACATAGAGACTGCTCTTCCTCTGTGCTTGTCAACATGCACTCTGGACCAGGTAATACCATAAAAACCTTTACTTGTAAAAGCATTTGACTAAGTGCTGTGGGAATTTCCTTTCATCTGTAGTAAGGTATCAATGACAAAACTCTAGCAAACTGTGTCATAGGGTTTGAACTCCTCGTTAACAAACGAAACGAAGTTGTTGAGATTGGATAGGGACCTCACTACTGTTTGCAGATATTAGATTAATCAGGAATTATCAAGGAAAAGAGATAATGCCTTTGTCTTGAAAAGCTCTATCAATGGCTCAATATGTGAGTTTCTGAGGTAAAATCTAGAAAGCCTCATGAGGCTGTGTGGTGGGCTGGAACAACTTGTCTGCTGCTAAAAAGAAAACTTCTTGCCCATTGCAGAACAGCTTGAAAAGTGTGAACCACAATTATTTCTATTCTTTTTTGTATGACTTCTTGGTATGCGAATATAAGCACTCATTGTATGTGGCTGCAGTCAAAATGATGTGAAACTGAAGAATGAGAGAGAGCTGAAATCTGGATCTGCAGTTAAAAACAACCTCCAAATGCAGCTTTTGCAAAGAGATGGGATATAATATGCTAGAATTCATAATCTGATAAGTTTAAATCCTTCATTCTCTGCATGAAGGGACATAGAAAGTCTGGAATTCCTGTATTACATGATAAAAATGAAATAACTTGTCTGTATGACTTCCAGTTTTCAAATAGTGCCCAAACATACTGTGTTGATTAAACAAAGATACTGTTATACTCTGACTTACCATATAAATGCAATTAAAATTGTATTGGTGCACTTTGAAAGTGCTATGATTTATCTGTTGCATGTATAAGTATTCAAAAGAACATTTACAGCAAATGGAAGGAAAAACAATGCAAATAAGAGAAAAAGTATTTTTATTCCTCATTATTTTGGAATGAGAGCCACAACTTTCATTTTTGGCTTACTTAGAACCATTACTTTACTTTTTTCTTGTTCTCTTAATATTGTTCCATCATTCAAGGTAATTAGAAATTTTAGAACTATTTTAAATGTTTCCATCCATTTCAAGTTGTCCTTTTCACTTTTTAAGTGAAATCTGGAATTTGTCAGAGGGGGCATGAAGAAATTTAAAAACAGTCAATACTTCTATATTGAAAAAGTGGATTACAAAAAGAGAGTATTTCTTCATCTGCTGCATTCCTATCCTTTGTTCTTCCCTGTGCCTGGGGAAGGGTTGATTCATATCCCAGAACTATCCTGCACTAGAAAGGCTTTCCACTGTGAGCATTAAATTCAACCCACATAAAAGAGTTCACTTGAAGGAGATCACTTCATTCTTCCTTACTCTGCAGTCCCTACTCTGGACATGGGCCAGAAGTTTAATGTAGGAGAGAACAGAGAACTAGGGGTATGTGTGTGACTTTAAGAGGGGGGCATAAAAAGGTCAGAGTTTGGAACATCTAATCAGGAGGATCCAAATTCTTGCTCCTGTATCACTTCTGACAGTTTTGACATACTAGTTCAGAAGTACAGATTAGATAAGCATTCTCTGCTCTTATTATTTAGCACAAGAGGGAAAAACCCAGAGGTCTAAATGCAATGTCCAGCTTGGTTTGCAGTAAACTATATGGACTGTGATTTTTTTTCTGCTCTATTTTGCTTCTGACAACCTATTTACTTTTTCTAGAGAAATAGACATATACTAACAATGTGAACCTTCTGTGATCTCTGCCAGAAGGAGAAAGTTATCTAGTTGATACGTGAAATAGAGTCTGTTTGAGTGATTATTTATTATGAATGGTCAGTTATAAAAAAATGGTGGGCCTAGAATAACTGTGACCTTTTTTTCAGTAGCCGTGAGGCTGACGTTGATTAAATAAGAAGTGACAAAAATTAACATTTTTACCAACATCTTTCTTGAAAAGAAAATAGCGTTTCAGGAGGTGTAAAAAAGTACATTTGCTCACCATTTCATCACCCTTCAAGCCTGCTTTCATTTTTATACAACATCTGTGCTAAGGGTCTGTAGTTCTCATATGCTGATGGTGACACTTTCAGGTTTCTTTTAGTTTGGATGGAGTGCAGCTGCTCCCACAGTAAATGACATGAAACTTGATGATGTGCCACACTCCTTTTGCATTTGTACCACATAAATAGAACAACACAGATGGATTTATGCTGCCTTATGATACAGTCTTTTGACTAACAATAGATTTTTCCTTAGCAGCTGGTAAAGCAGGAGTTTCATTGTCATATCTGCTTATGCTCATTTATGTAAAGTGGCATAACTAAAGTCTGCTGGGGACTGAGCCATCTAAATGCTAGCTAAATCACATTTCTTGTGTACTTTCTGTGACATAGAATGACAACGTATAGATAACCACCTTGGCAGTAAAGGCTGTAAGGCTCCAGCAGTCCACCTTGCTGTTGCCAAAAAAAATGACTAATATAAGCATAAATAATTGAATGCACCTAGAAAATGCATTATTTGGATTTTTGTTCTCATATTAGCCTATGTTTTTGAAAATTAAAAATAAAAATCCTTCAGTAATTTTTTTGATTTTGTTCTTGTGTAGACTTCTGGGCTTGTCAGATGAAGAAATCATTAATGCAACCCAGTTCCATCATTGTTTTTGTTTGAGAAAGGAGACAATTCATCCTTTTTATTGCTTAGGGCATTATCAAAAATTAAAAGGAAGTTCTGGTATGGAGTCCAGAGAGGTCAGTCATAAAACATTGGTTATTACTTTCTATTTATTCTTCATTGTTTCATACCTGTGCATTTTTCTGGACGTTGCTGTAACTGGGGTGAAATCTTTGGGTTAGATTTAGTGCTTCACTGTCACCATATCCTTGATTGACCCCTTCCATTCACAATGCTTGAATTTCCTTTTCAAAGCAAACAACTCTCAAATTCTGCCTTCCATCTAGTTTTATAGCTGTGACTGTCTCTTGGGCATCCCTTAAGAAGTTGCTGGTTTTGTTTTTTCCATATTCTTTCTCTCCATTATACCTAAGAATCCCATGCACTCAGGGGAGTATGCTCTCAACACCTTTCTGACTTCCTTGTTATAATGCTTTTCTTACTTTTAAGTTCCTGCAACTGATGTCTAGATATAAAAAGGAATATTATAAACACATGAAATTGTTTTCCTTTTTTAAATAAATATTTTTCCAGAACATTTATAAAACATTTTAGAACGTTTTACTGGAGTTTTCTCTAGACTGAAAAAACCCCTTTTATTTAAACAGTAAAATGTAAACTGTCATGACACAGTATTGTTTAATTTATTCATCAGTGCCCTGGATGAAGGTGCAGATGCCTCCTCAGCGAGGTCACTGGTGAGCACACCAGGCTGGGAGGAGTGGCCGATACCCCGGAGGGCTCTGCAGCCCTGCAGAGGGACCTCGACAGGCTGGAGGGGTGGGCAGACAGAACCTGCTGAAATCCAGCAAAGGCAAGGGCAGGCTCCTGCACCTGGGGAAGAAAAATCAATCAATGTCTATCAGTATCTGAAGGGAGGGTGTCAAGAGGATTGTGCCAGGCTTTTCTTGGTGGTGCCAAACAACAGGACAAGAGGCAATGGGCAGGAAGTTTTGCATGGATAATAGGGAAAAACTTTACTCTCTGTGTGTGACTGAGCACTGTAACAGGTTGTGCAGAGAGGTTGTGGGGTTCCCCTCACTGGAGATATTCAAGAACCCATGGAAGCAGTTCCATGCAATGTGTTCTAGGATGTCCCTGCTTGAGCAGGGAGGCTGGACCATGACCCACTGTGGTCCCTTCCAACCTTACCCAGTTTGTGATTCTGTTATTCTGTGAAAAAAAGAAGTATTCTTGAAGTATGTTTCCCCAAGTTGTGACAGCTATTGAAAATGGAAACATTCCCCCAGTTCAGTCAGCAAGAACCTTAAAACAGTAGGTGCAACCGTAAAGGAAACACTAACAGAACATATTAAAAGGAAAATTGTTTTAAAATATTTTTTCTTTAAGTTTATTGTTTATTAATATTTACTTCACATCAAAAGCCACATATTTAAAATAATCACTTTAGGTAATGGTACATTTTTCCATGAAATTTTAGTGTTCTTTTTTCTAAGAAACATTTTTATGCCCTAAGTGAAAAGACCCTTAATTTGACAGATTTGTGGAAGCAAAGTTGCTTGGGACTTTGAATACAATCATCTCGGTCTAACCTCTGGTTCAGGACATCTTTAAAGTGCAGACTGCTGGAAGCTGAGATGACACATTGGGAAAGTGTAGCTTTTGTATTCATGCCCTGTACATCTTGTAAAGGTCATGCATTTAGGTTAACAAAGTTTTGCTTGGGGCAGTATCAGTATTTACTCTTTTAAGAATTATCCTTACATATATGCATATGTACAGATGTATAACCTGGGTCCAATATAACATTTTGGGATGCAAACCAATATTAACATTAATGTCCCACAGTTTTGCATGTCTCTATTCCTATCATGGCCTTTATCCAAAACTCAGTCTCCTGTGCTATAAATTACATGATATATGATAAGATTTGCACTTCTTTCTGTCTCCAGGTCCTTGATACTAAAGCAATCTTCATGAAATACTTTACTCTTCATTCTTCCCTGCTATTTCAGCCTCTTCCTCCAGTTTCTGTCCTCTCCTCATTCTTCAAAGTCTTACACTTTCCTGGCTTCAGTCTGTCTTTCATGAGTAGCCCTTTGGATTCCATCTCTTTCAACACTCTTTTCCATAAGTCACTTCACTCTGTATGTTGAGCTGCTCCTAGAATTACTGTTGAGCCTGAATATGTTGTTACTTACATCTGCCAGATGACTGCCTACTACTTTTGATCAAATTTTGGCATTGAAATAAATTTGTGCTATGTTCTGAGGAGAGAAAGGTAGTGAAATGGAGCTCATACAAGATATGTACCTCAACTTTACACAGGGTAAGCTACTTTTCTGAAGTCAGTGCACAGCCTTGTCTTTTTCTGGGCCGTGACTGACTTAAAAAGGATGTCGCTTGCTCTGGAGCATGACACAGCTTTGACAACAGAATTGAAGTTCATGCTGGCTGCAGGAGTGATGAATATCAAGCTGCATCAGAGGAGCAACATGTGCCACATCCTTAAAACTAATCCTTATGGATGATTCTTGGCTCTACCACCAGTCCCTCCACTTTGTGCATGGCCTTTGTTCTGTTTGGAAAATCACAACAAGCTGAATCACTCTCACTTCTTTTGTGGAAAGTAAGAAGCCTTCAGCTCTACTGGTGACACTGGTTATGTTATTCAACTTCATTTCACTCTGTGATATCAAGCTCAGACAATAGATTGACATTCCTACCAGACTCCCATTGAAGTTCTGTTACTTTCTGTTCTGCTCTACGTATAAGATAAGTTAGGAGTATTTATCTCTGTACTGTTCAAAACTAACTAGCTAAATGCTAGACGAGTACTGGAAATTATTTTTTCAAAGTTTAACTCCTGAATCATTCCAGTTTAACAGTGCTGTAGCTATCTTGCCAAGAGAAAAGTAACAATTCCTAGACTGGTTTCCTAAAGGCAATCAGCTTATGCAAGCAGAATGTCTGTCTACTGAGTCTATTTCTCGCCTAACAGTTTTTTAACCCAAGGAGTGATTTCAAAAAGGATAGGAAAATCCCAGAGACAATTAATATCATACAAGTTTTGAGAAAATTAACAGAAGGCTCCCACAACCAGACTTACTGTCTATTTAAGAATAACTCCATGGCCAATCAGTGCAAATGCAGCTGGTAACAGGCCACAGCTCATGCTGTCTCTTCCCCAGTGGAGGGTTCAAAGGGAGACAGAAGGAGCTGTAATCATCATAATAAGGTAAGCAGCAGGAGAGAGATTGGGATAAAGGTTACAAATCTACAGGAAACCACACTTTTGCAGTTCTGCTTCTCCTGGGGCAGACTGTTTTCCTGCTTTTTAAGGTCGTCTTCTTTTCATAAGAAATATATTATTTCTCTAAGTGCTTCTATTGCAGTTTCTCTCACTATTTTAGGTATCAAGGCTTAGGCGTCAGTACCTATTTCATTCATCAGAGTTTTCATGCAGATATTTTAATTCTGACTGATAGCTTTAATATATCTGTAATACAAGTAGAGGAAACATTCTTATGATACCATGGCATAATAATCAGTGCAATCCTGGACTGCAAGCAGCTGCTGTCATGATTCTTAACTGTAAACAAATGATACTGTTTCTTGAGGACACAAGATGGTGTCTTAAGTTATTTTTATTTATTGCTTTAAAATGAACCTTTCAGAAACATCAAGAAGTTCTGCTGTTTAAAGTGAAAACACTGCAGATAATGCAAGAAATGAATGAAAATACAAGCAACTGAAATACAGAAGACATACAATCCATCTTATAGAAGACTAAGACATAATGGCTATAAATTCATTCAGCAGAAAATTTCCTCAAACTAGAGACAAACACAGGAATTGGAGAAATGCAAAAAGGATCAGTGGAGCATATACTGCAGAATATAAAATGGAATAGCTGCAATGTGCTAATAACATTGTTATTAGTAATTGTTAAAAATTACATAATGTAGCAGCAAGGAGTCTTTGCCAGGAGTGGAACCTCAGGTTGAATCATAGGGAACAGAGTCTGTTGCTATCTCAGACCCTTTCAGTGATTCCAGTGGAAGATGAAAATGCAGCTGGGATACTGGGGGGTTGCTAGGTAAAACCCCCAGCACACCCCAGCCTTGGCTGAAGAATGTGCAAGGAGAGCCACGCAGACAGGGGCCACAGTGCCCGTTCATTCTGCGGCACTGCCTCCTGCAGCCAACACCCCGGCACCACACAGAACTGGGCTGCCTTCGTGTGCTTGAGACTTTATGTCATTTGTGTATTAGCTTTATGATGGGTGAGAAAATTGTGGAGTGCAGCAGTGATTTTGAGAGGATGCATAGCTATTTATTTACTGTTTCTTCACCACACACACAAGAAATCGAACAGTCATTACCTTTGGCTCAGAACAAGGAAAAATGACTGTCACATACACATATTTTCAAGTATCGTTTGCCTTCACTGGTAGAAAATATGATTTGAGTCTTAAGGTACTTCTTTCAAAATTTCTTTTTGTGCTTTCAGAAGATTTTGGAGAGGACAAGGGTCTCACATCTTTTTCAAGGTTAGGTTAAAAACATGATAGTTACACGTGACATACCTCTTAGTTTGGTTTGAGTGCATTTCTATAGGTAGCTTATGCCACTATGGAAAAATAAGCTAGGCTAAACAAAACAATTTCCACTTTTAGCTATCAGTTTCTACATCAGTTGTAATTAACTTTACTTTCAGAAATACAGAACCATAAATTATTAGAAAATTTTAGCTGTCCGAAAGACTGCTAGAAATCAGAGTTACAGTTGGGACAATGTTGTGGTCATTGTCATTCATTGTCCAACTAGATCCTGGAGAGAAAGCAAAACCCTAATTTTGTAATCACATACTGCTGAGCAGAGGTTCAGCTTAGTAGCTGTTCAATAAATGGCTGAAAAGAAAATTGTTTTTATAAAGAGACTTAAACATATATAACAGGTTTTGTGATGATTAGTAAATATGCCTTTCCCCATCTGCTCTGAAGGAATGGTTGGCATGACATTTTCTGTGCACTTTGCCTCACAAACCCACAGGAGCAGCTGAAAGCTGCAAATCTTGGCTCTGCTAAGCAATCCACTGAAATCCATGTGGAGTTGTGGAATGCTTTTTTTTTAGCTACCCCAGGCAGCTTGGCCTGGTGTATTGATAGCAGGTGGAAAAATCATTTCTCTTGTCTCATCTCTGAACATGAGAGTCTTGTTCAAGAGGGGGGAAAAACTGTGGCCTCATACTTTTAATTTTAAGCATTGTATTTAAAAGATTTTAGGACAACAATCAAAACTTGGATTAGGGTTTCTAGACTATGTGTCAAAATATAGCAAGCTGTAGCCAAAAACATCAGGGCGCTAGGATTTCTGTTTCTGTTCAGCAAGGGCAATCTTTCCACCCACACAATGAAATTTTGTATATTTTTAACAACTTTGCAGCTGCTGTCGTCATGAATATCCCTTAGTTGCTGCTCTGAGATGGATTTGTTGATAACCATATTCAAAGAGGAGGGGCAGTGTTAGTCTCAAGAGGAGCCTAAGGAGGAAGAAAGGCATGGGCCTCTCCCTGCTTTCACCCACATACTGAATGATTTGGATTTCTTCGTAACTTAACCCAGCAGGGACATAACCACGTACTGGGCTTGGGGCTCAGACTGGCTCCTTTTTTTCTAACACCTGCTCTGCCCAAGAAGATGCTTCTCTTTTCATTATCAGTAGGCAGTGAGATTAGAACAGCATGAAAGCTGGATTTATTTATTAGGAGTTTATGAACCAAGTTTTGATTGGAAATAAAAACAAAATCTCAGCCCAAACTGCTGAGTTGGGCTGATTTGTTTCAGATTTGATGGCCTTTTTTGAATGGTTTATTAAACTATAAAGCCTGTTTTGCTGAGCTCTGCATTTGTAAACTCACACCTTTGAAAGGAATGAGTGAAGACAAGGAATGTGATGTGTATATTTCTTAAAGTCTTACAGAATATTTCAGGCAATCCTTAATGTTTGCTTAACTATTAATGAGATGAGAAGTTTCCATATAGAGAAAAATAAAGGAATTTTAGCTGAGAGGTAGAGCAGGTGAACCAGCAACACAGTAAAGCAAGCTGGACCAGATTTTTTTGTGAATTCATGCAATATATCCCTTAGAATAAACTAAAGGCTAAATTAAAAGAGATAATAATTAAGAGAGCCTTATCAAATGTGTTTGCTGCCTTATGTAAAAAGCATACATGATGGCAATCCAGTATGAATCACAGCATCCTATTCAAGCAGTACGTTTTATATTCTAGATAATGAATTAAGATATTATCTCTGTTCTAAAACCAGATCACTGTGTCAGCTTTGCCTTTGTCATTGTGCAGCTCAGCTGTAGCTCTCATGTGTTCAAGCATTTCTCTGTAAGACACAGTTGGAGTTGAGGATCACGTTGACAGAAACATATGCGGAACCGGCAGCCATTAAATCTCTCAGTCAGAGTTTTCTGGCAGGCACAGATGAAAGTTGTAGCAGGCTCTCTGCATTTTTCAGGGAAACAGACTTCCAGCTTCATGTTGGGCTAAGAGCACTGAGTGGCACATGACAAACTGCAAGAAAAAATACTTGGATTTCAAATACTTTTCCAGACATATTTTTATTAACCTAGTTTTTCAGTAGCTGCTGTTTATATTTAGGGAACTAAATCCCTGTATTTAAATGCTCAATGGAAAACTCTCCTATGTGCAAAATACTGATTTTTGTGCTAGTTAAAGCTTCCTTAAAGCTTTATGTTTATGCTTGCATGTTTCTCTGGTATTCCTGAGAGTCCTAAGGACTAGAGTTCTTTTGCTGACTCTGAAAAATCACTAAGCATCACTATGACATAGTGATTTTTGCTTTAAAAAAGGACTTCACATGCTTGCCTCCCACTTAAATGGCTGAAATATATTTATAATGACATCCTGGCCATATTTGGTTTGCTAGGGTGCTTTTTGCCATTGTCAGTAAGAGAATGATATTTGATCATTTTATCAGGTTATTTACATGGCATAGTGTGTCTCTGTCAGCCAGCTGAACACTAGCTGAGTACTCTGTGTTAGCTAGTGAACTTTGCTTCTTTGGGGGCTAAACCATACTATCCCTGAAGAGTTGTGCATTACACAGTGTAGAAATACACGTTTACAGAAGTACGGATGTGGGATCAGATTAGGAAGGTGAGTGATTATTACCAATACACAAAACAAAGTACAGGATGGTACTCTGGTGAAAACTCAGGGATTAGCCATGAATCAGAAAGGCAGAGTATCCTTCACAACTGTTCAGCAGGAAGAGAGTTTGGATTTACACTGCTGTTAAGGTTTTTTGAGATGCTGCAGAAGAAGGTCACATTGCTGTCCTTTTGCTGTACTTGTTTCTTTGCTCTTATATTTCCTGCAAATGTAAAAACATCAGCAGTTGACCAGAACCAGAGAAAATTTTGCTGTGACATTGCATACTGAGGCAGTTCTGGTATTGACTTTAAATGAAACAAGAAGAGGTTGCTAAATGGATGCTCTGATTAGTGGTTGTTGTGCATTCTCAGACTGATAGTGGGATAGCAAAGTAACATCTTGGAGTGGAAGGGCTTGTTTGCTTCTAAATCAGAAAGGAGAGCTTAGCTCTTGCTAGACATTTATCACTGGGTAGTCTGGTGGTAATGCCAGTTACAAAGAAGAGTAGACAATGGGTTTTTATTGTAGAATATTTAAAAGACTTCCATATTTGATGGCTGACAATGTTCAGAACTGGACACCCTTCCTATAAAGAAACCCATATGTACTGAGGCAACTGTTTCAAAGAAAATGTTGTGGGGTTTTTGAGTGGGGGTACAACTCATACTATAGACAGCAGGTGCTTTTACCTTCAGGTTTTTCCCTCTCTCCTTTTTTAGGGAATCTTTAAAAACTTCTACATAATCTCCAGACCAGCTATTCGGAGAGAAAGGACTTTTAACATAATGCCATGTCAGTCATATCAAAACAAAGAGAAGTAAAAGAGGGCTCCAAGCCAAGCAGTTGCTGCTGCAGTTGGTACAGCAACTGGATGTTAAGTAGAGAGTGAAGTTAAAAACAAGTTTGGGGCTCAACTTTCTGTACACACATTCAACCTTGTTTTCACACTTCTTTCAATACAGATTGACATTAGAAAGTAATGTTTATCTGGACAGAGCTTTAAAATAATAGTCATTATGCCTTTTTAGATGTTTACACTCTAAATATATCCAGATTTTTTGTCTCTGCTTTACCTTCAAAGGGCTGTTAGACTACGTTGAGGCTAGAGATATATGCAGTTACTTGGCATGTGTCATTTCATTTATAGTTTTTTTGGAAAGGTGAATATATGTACTCCAAGTCTGAAACTCTTTAAACATTTCCAATATTCTGGAAGTGCTGAGGCTCAATTGAATTCAACAGAGTATATTTTCCTTTATCTCAGTTGAGGTTGCATACTTCTTTTACACTCAGTCAAATCTTTGATTTCAACATGGTAAGAGTGTATGCCTACGGCTCTGGTTTAGAAAAATAGAATGTACATAGTTCTTAATTACAACTATCCCTTTTCATCAAAATCTGTCTTTAAATAATACTAATGCTAGTGTTGCTATACCTGGATCATTGTCCAGTCCACAGTTTCTATTGAGAAATAAAATAAATAATAAGTTATGAGTCTGTAATAACTCATGATGTGTGATTCTCCCAAGGTCTGGTCATTCTGTACACAACATCTTAGCTTCCAGATAATACCAGGAAAAATGACTGTACATAATTCAGCCATTCCATACCAGGTGCCACACAGGAAGAATCAAGGGTTACAGAAAACCCTTGTATAATATAGAAAAAAAAATAAACTAACCCCTAAAAGCTTCATCTAAACTGCTTGACACATTGCTCAGAACCCAAAGCTAAGTTTTGTGTATTGAGCTAAGACAAGCTGCCAGCACTAGTGACACAGTGACTTTTAGATGTGTGCTAGGGTGATGATTGGAAAACACCTAAAACTCTGGTCTTGAAAGAATCTGTGTGTGCATGGATGGCCCCCTAAGCTTGTGGTACACAGCTTCATGCACAATGTGCCATTAAGGGATTTGTAGGTCAGGAAAAAATACCAGCTTTAAAAATTCACTTACTGATTGTAAAGGCATTACTCATTTGGATTAAAAAATAAATGTTTTCTCTTATGACAGATACATGAAAATATATTTTTCCTTGGCTCCAAAGGTTTTTCTGTATGCTGCTAACCATTGATCCTCTGAACACTGAATGTCAAATTCATTAGCATGGGCTTATCCACTGGAAATGGGCAAGGAGGAGGAGATATGCTCTCCCTAATAGAATTAGTAACTACACAGTGGTTTTCAACATGAGCTCAAAATATGTGATGCTGATATTTGGCCTAATCTTTTGGGACATAACAAGTTCCAGGGTATTGATAATTTCAGATTAAATTTAGCTCTTAAATTTGAATTGGTCCCTCCAGCACTGCTGTCAGACTAATAGCAGCAATAAGAAAGATCTCTTCCCTTCTTAGATAAGAAACATTCAGGCAGGGCTTTAGCCCATCCCCCAAACAGAGCACTGTTACTTTCACAGCATTAACTGCGTGATGACTGAGGGTAAAATATACTACAGGCTTTATGATGGCCATTTCCATTTGATTTTGCAAATCAAATCTGTGTAGTTGGGATCAAACTTCTTGGCTGATTGGATTAAAAGATGAGACATTTGGATGAGGGAAATAGATTATGTACTCTCTCAGATCTGAAAAATGTCTAACTATTCAATTCAATACTCAAGTATGCCTGGAAGCATGATTTGGCCCACAATTGCAAGCTTTGATGATTGTTGTGATACCTTCTATGTACAACTTTATAGAAAATGAGGCACCTAGAGGGAAAAACTAGTGCCCTCAGGCATGCAGAATGAGAGCTGACTGGCTGAGCAAGCCTAGGGCTCAGTGCACATGTTGTGTGATGCAGCCTGGCACCTGGGGCACGGAGGGCAGATGTGATGTGGGAAGGCAGTGGAGACACAGAGGTACTCTGCTGTTTCCTCTGCTCCCAAAGTGTTGCCTTCAGTTGGAGAACCCCAGCAGACCTACTCATCCAGATGATACATTGCCTAGTGCTCAATCCACCCTGTTCTGATCAGACACTGACACACAGTCTTGATATTTAATACACAGGGAGAGATTGCCAAGTTTTAGTGCTCTTTATTTACAAACTATCTACAGGGAAACATTCCATCAGACACCTCCTTCGGTGAGGCTAACTGAGACATGCACTGAATACTGTGGCCTTGGTGTTTCCCACTAAAATGGCTAAGTGCCTTAGAAACAGCACTTAACCTATAAGTAAATAAAGTAGCAAAATAGTTATGGAAGCGGGTTTTGTTCTAAGGAACACATGCCATGACTGAGAACATGATAACCATCACATGAAGAGAATAAAGCATAATAAACCTTCCTTTCTGCTTCTATCCCAGCTCTGTCTTCCCCAGCCCTCTATCCCACCCTGCAACTTCCTTCACAGCCCCACAAATGACATACCTTAATGACATACCTTAATGTCTGGTGGCAACGCTTCCATAGCCTGCTTTCCTTGGCATCCAGGACAGTGAGACAACATGGTCACTCCACTGGCACACTACAAAGCCAGTGCTTTACACACCCCAGAGGGAAGGAAATTGAATCAGGAGGATATTTATAGATTATTCAGATGGAACTTCTGATTGCTTTGGAAAAACAGCAACTAGGAATTAAGCATGAAACAGTTGTACCCTTTTTCCTCTCTTGAAACAGATCTACACTGCAAAAAGAGGCATTCAAAACTGTGGACTGTCAGAATGAAAGTTGCCTACACATTTTTAATTCTTTTCCTCTGTACTTATGCATTATGAAAGCAGAATTCATTCTGAGCCGTTCCCACAGCCTGCTCCTATACAGGTTGTCAGACTAGATGATCAAGATGGGCCCTTCTAGTTTTGTAACCTATGGAGTTCTGATCTAAAATGACATGATCACACACCATTTTCCCCTCAGCCATGCCTACTTCAGTGCACCAGGTAGATCTGTGCTGTGGCTGAATTAGTTTGCTATCTCTGGGATAACTGTTCCATTTGTCAGAGAATTTGTGAGATATATAGGGTGGAATGGGTAAGCTTAAAAAATAGTTTTAAAAAAATGGACAGTCACTCTAGGGAACTGGATTCTACCCTTGAGTCTGTGACATAGTTTCTGTGCAGTGTAAATTTAGACTGGCTTTCAGCACGCAGTCATTCATTTCTGAAGATGCAAGTTGTGCTGCTGATCACTAATTGGAAAGGCTGGGCATTTAAAGTTGTAATTAAAAGCAAAACCTGTCTTTTGTACATAGATGCATAGAATTATAATTTCTTTGCAGAAGGACTTGAAGTTGGGAATTCAAATTACTGCAGAATTCTGATATATATGAATCTGACTACAGAAATACCAGCTTCCACAGTGATGAAAATGAATAATATTTGTGAAGACTTATGAACATTGGACAAATTGAGGTAAATAACTGTGTGTTCAGAGAAGAGATCAATTGATGTGCCTTAAATAAGACAGTGTCACACAACCATTTATGAAAATATAGCAGAATAAGAAATAGCTAATCATTCTTCTACTGCATAAAATGAGAAAATAATTTATGAAATATTACTTTAAAATATATGAAAATGAGTGTATATTATTTTCAGAAATATTTTAATGATGAACAAAGCTAGATAAAGGGCAAATTATTGGCTTATTTAAATTGTGAGCTGGTTTCATAAAATCTATATTAGACAGAGATCTTCAATGACCCATCAATTCCAGAGAATACTCTTCATTGTGCTTTAAAATCAATAATGGCAAAGTACTACAGAATTAATTAAAAGGAGTTAATGTGCACTATACAAAATGAAGTACTTTATTCTCAGGATGGCTTTTGGGTCTATCAGTTACATTCCTTGTATTCTGTCATCTGGGCAATGCTGATCAGAAATGCTTCTATGATAACATAGCTAAAATATTAGAGTTGTATAATTTCCCACCCACTATGAGCATTTCTTTTGATTGTTGAGTAGCTTTTTTGAACCCCTGCAGTGTTATGCACCGTGGCACAGCCAAGTGTGGACCATTCCAGGGAAATAACTGCAATCTTACAGTACATGGACACAGGTGGTGATGTGGGAAGCCATGGATAGCAGCTCAAAAGAGTGCACACATGTCCCTTACACAGAAATATTTTTCCAATCCCTCTATCAGATTCATGAATTCTAGTACAAGGACTAAAGCATATTTCTTGGGGTCTAAGGTCTCTTGTTATAGTGGTGCAACAGTTAGTTTAATAAAGGAATAAAAAAATGGATCAGCTGGCCAACTTGGGTTCTCTCTTCTAGATGTAGGGACCTTGTGAGATGGTAGGAAGAATCTTATTCTGCTGTTAAGATGTAGCTGTGTTTTCTAAACTGCAAGAATCACCAAAGAAGTATTTTGGAAGATGTATCTGATTCACCAGTTTACTGCACTAACATGAATTTAACAGGTGTGATACATCAACACAGTATTATGAGCTTAAGATAAATTATAGTACCCTTTCTCATCAAGCAGCAAACTGCAGTGGCATATTGCACAAAGCTCAGTGTGTTCAGTCACTAGGCATTTATGCCTGCTGCCGAAAATAGAATGTCTTTCTGTGATGGGTTAATCCCTCTTTGGCTCTGATCCTGGGTAGATTACTAGTTATAGCATGCTATGAAAGACTGCTGTGTAAGGCAAGTACTTCACTTAAGTCACTTTGTGACATTCTCTGGACAGTAAAAGTTTCTTGTGCATTTTCTTGCAATGTGGGGAATAGTTTCACTGCCTGTGCTAAAGCTTCCAATGTATATTTGGATGATTATTTTTTATTAGGATGTTCTTAATCATAGTACACTTTAAATACCAGGGAAGAAATCAGTCTTTGATTTTGCCTAGGAGTTCTAATCAGTGTGTGTTCATAATTAGAGCACAAAATGTATTTGGTTATTTTGTATCACTTTTTTTTTTTTTTTAATTCTGTGAGCTTAAATTTTGGGACAAGACTGCAGTGATAACTGCAGTCTACTTTACACTCACCTGAAGGTCAATCAGTATCAGAGCTTGGCAAAGAAAAAAGAATATTCCTTAAACATTTGTCTGTAAGAAAAATGAGTTTATTTCAGCTGAAATTATGTCCCCATTTAAGGACCTTTTCAGCAATGTTTAATATATTGAACTTCCTGAAATGACTGTGCATAGAAGCCAAGTTATAAACTTTAGGAAGTTTACACTTCTGTGTCAAAACTGGATATATTTGTAGTGCTTGTTTTTTAAGTTGCGCCAAATACTTATTTTAGTCCAACCAGGTAATTTTAAAATACTCTTGGTGTTCAAATCAGTATCCTCATGGCAAGTCAGCAAAACTTCATTGATTACAAGTTGCTAGAACTTGATAGTTAGTTAGAGAATGGAAACAGCCTTGTGCAACAACCATGAGTAACCATTGCTCACTGACACTTTGGGAACTTCATGGGGAAATATTGAGTGAGACATTAGCTCAAGAGAAATGAAAGTTTCACCCCAAAGACCTCAGTTACTATGAATAAAGATAATTCTTAACTATATTAATTTATTACCATTTGTGGACAAAAAGGGGAGAAACACATTATTATCTGCAGGAAATATTGAAAAGGAGTGGGATATTGCACCAGGAGAAGTATGGATTACATGCTAATATTTTTTTTCACAGAAGTTGTAAAGAAACTGCCCAGAGAAGTGGTGGAGTGACCATCCCTGGAAGTGTTTAAAAACCATGTGAATATGGTATTTGAAGATGAGGTTTAATAATGAGCATACTGGTGACACTATTTTGGCAGCTGGACTTGATGATCTTAAAGGTAATTTCCAGCTTTAACAATTCTGTGACTCTAGGAGTCCTAGAAACAACAACAAAAAAACCAAACAAACAAAAAAAAAACAATACCAAAAAACCAAAATAAACCAAAAAAATTAACAAAAAAAAATTCAAAGAAATAAGGTAAACCAGGAATATTTTTTTAAAGTATAGATGAAAAGGATTAAAGTTTCATTTCTCATAGAAGAGAAGGATCAGCATCAGGGCCACAGAAGTGACTGCTGACAGCAGATTTTTCAAGGTCGACTAGAGCATTTATACTAGAGATATCTGCCAAAATCAACAATACCATATCACACCTGTCAGAAGCTACAAAATAATTGCCCTTGAGTGAGTCATGTTAACATCCATGTACTCAGCAAACCAAACAATTATAAACAGGTCTCTGCTCTCCCTGCCAGTCATTAGAGTTATTTGTTCAATTTGTTTTTTTGCCTCAATTCTAGTTAATGTGACTTATGAGCACTTAGTTCCTACTGACTGGAAAGACAAAGGAGGAAAGCGACTCTGCTGAGTGTCTGGGCAATTGTCCAAAAATCCTAAATCTATAGTGACAGACAAAATTGGTTCTGACTCACAGGAGAATGCAGGATTATGGGGAGGGATGCTGCTAGCTGGCAAGAAAACAACAACAGTGAAATTAAACAAAAAACCCAAGACTGTAAAGGAACCAAAGTTCATTTTTTCTAGGGCACAACAGTAAATGCTTCTGTAGCAGTTTCAGGCATTGCTGACTGTGCTGGTATATTTACATGAGGAAAAGCTCACTTTTAGTAATTTCATTTTGTAAAACACACTACAATAGGAATTAGAAAAATGTATATTAACCCCATTATATTATATGGGAAATGTCCTTATGAACTTGGCTACCTGTAAGTTCATCCAGTATTCAGGTGATGACTTAGATTTTCCAAATAGCAGATGTTCAGAAATTGGGAGACAGAAGCTGGCCAAGAAAGCTGCCTCAGTAGCAGGGCAGGTTATAAATTCAGCATGGACAATCTGTTCTCCAAAACAGAGCTAAAGTGATTTAAAAGGTTCATCAAGGTCACTGAAGAATACTATACAGCAGTGCTCCAAAGCACCAGCTGTCAGGACTGTCAAGTCTTGCTAATGAACTGTGGAATCTGCAGAAAATAATACTAATGCTAATTGAAGCCTGAAAAGCTTGAAATCTAGTAGGTCATGGCTATTGATTTATTTCCTATGATAATATCAACTGTGCAGCATGGGACAATGCCTGGTTACCTATAGTAGTAGCTAATCCATTGCTGATGCCATTCATACAAATATCTAGCAGGTTTTGAGGCTCTCCTCATGAGATGAGGAGTTTGGTTGCATATTTTGCAGATGGTGGATCACTTTTTGTTTTTCTGCTTAATCCTGAACAGTGGCTTAGCTTCAAAGAAAGCATACAAGTGCTCTGAGACCAAGAAGAGTTTGCTAGTTAAAGCTTCTTCTAGGGGCTGGTATGGGAATAATCTGAGTTAGAATTTGGAGCTCAGCCTAGCTCTGGACCCAGGCATAGCCTAAGTGTACACTTGAGTTTAACAGAACCAACAAGCCCTACTTCTTGGCCCAGCAATCTTTGCACTGTATGAGGTATGTCTCTCATGCCCTCTTTTGAATCCAGTCACCTTTTAAAATTAAGACTTAAGTTGTTTCAGGAACAATATCCATGTCTAAGCAGCTCTCAAGAGGCTACATAAAACACATAACAAGCATGCTTAATTTCAACACAGATTGTAGGCTGTGTGTCCTGAACATTCAGAAAACATTTATAGAACATCAGTCTGGGACTTGATAGTCCTTGAGTGTAGAGATCCATGCAGGTTCTCCACAGTAACTTATGTTGATCTTTTAATTGAGTTTTTATACTTTATTTTAGAAATTAAGTAAATGAGGATCACAGCATGTGAACTGTGTTTGTGTGAGTATGTAAAAGTTCTATAGGAAGGCACTTTGAGTTTTGGGAATGAGGGTCTGTCTCTACCACCCCAAAGGTACAGATCCTCAGTCACTTATGAACTTTTAACTACTGAAACACATACTTGTCACATCACCAGACAGACCTCCCTTTGCTGCTTGTTTTTGCTTGTACTCCACCACCACAGCAAATGAATCCATTTAGTGACAAGTTACAATTTTCCAGATTTATGCTGTGTTGGAATAGTCCCCATGGTATCTGTTTGTATATATTTTCCAATTTAGCCTCTTAAGTAAATCTCTGGGTTTTGAATTGCAATTAGTTTCAACTAGCAAGCAATTAAATGCAAAATGTTTTCTGATGAGTGTTCTAGTTGCATTTATGATCTTCAGGTTTCATTTCACACTCTGAAGATTGTAAGGTTTGCTTGCCAATCAAATCTTGAATTTAGGAGTGAAATTGTTTTAACTGAGCTATGCAGTTTGTTTTCTCAATGTTATGACAAAACTTTGCTAATGTTTTATAATTGTTTTTATTTTACTCTGACACTCTCTGAGAGTAGTTATCATAAACTGCTGCTAACAGATATACAACAGATATGTCTCACTGACCTATGCCTGATCCCGAGGAAAATGAAAATGAGAAGTAGTTCAAATCTCAAGGAGCTTAAGATTTAAACAGGGCAGTTCAAAAGGCACCATCTGATGCAGGCATGTTAAGATTTTGTCCTTGCACATTCAAATCCATATTTTAAAGAGAAGGCAAAGCAAGCTACCATCCTCTGATACAAATGGGAGGATTATCTGATTTTTCTTCAAAAGATATTGCTTTTAAAGGACTGGCAGAGCTCCTTGATTTTTACAACACATGGCTGCAAAGAATGCAGCGAAAGTTGTCTATTATTCCCTTACTTTTTTCAAAAACTCAAGCTAATTATATCACATCTGATCTTTTGATGTTTTCTTTCCCTAACTCACTAGAGAAATGCCTTCCTTGTAGTCTCTAGAAATCCCAAGATGGCCATCAGAGATGATCCCACTCAGCCATTACTGGCCTTTTCCCATGTGATATGTGGCAAACAGTTGATAACTGTCGAGAGGGCTGCTCCCAAGTCTGGCTTTCTGGTTAAAGTAAGAATGCTGCAGGAATCAGAGATCAGTGTGACTGTGCAGTCTGGATATACAGGTTAAAACCAGCTGATGCATCAAATGGGGCAGTTTTCATTGGGACTTTTATGGTGAAGGGTTGAAACTCTCATCAACTCTTTAAGCATATATTTTTGGAAATTAACCATTTTGATTCAAAATGCCTTTAGGTGTTTAACAAAGTGTCAGATACTTTATGCACTGCATGCTCTAAATAGGAAGTGCAGATCAAAAAACATTTGAAATTGAATGGTAACATACACAAAAAACTAACTTAGGAACACGATAAATATAATAAAATATAATGAATGAAAAATGAAATGAATAATGAATAATGAATATTAAAATGGTAATTTTAGTATGACAGGTTTCATGATGGTGCTGTACATTCTTGGCTATCTTCACTGTTTTCAATGTCTTGATAGAATTCGTATATCATATAAATCCAGTACTGTGACAAATTTTATTTTGGTTCCTTTTCTATTAAAAAAATAAACAAATGTAATCCAGGGATTTTCAGAAGATTGTAAATACAATAATATTTACTTCCAATTTCTGCATTTAAAAAATTTGCTATAAAATAGTGGATAGTTAAAAACAGATAAAATATTTTTATTTCTTAATAATATTAATAATTCTAATTATATATGCATGAAGATTAAAGAAGTGAGGACAACAGAGATACAATTATTTTGTTTTTCCAGGAGAAAGAAAATTTTGATAAAGGAAAAGAAAATTTTGATAAAAGGAAGAAAATAAGTCAATATAGCTGTGCATCTCCATTTTGTTGACCACAATTTTTGACCATCTTAAAAAAATCATTAAAATACATCCTTATCTTAGCATAAATGTGTAATTCATGTTGTTTTTGGTGAAATTTAAGCAGAAATGTAAGTCCTTTATTAAATATGAATGTGATAACTCACTGGCAAAACAAAACATGTCTTTGATCAGGACTAATCAATGAAAGTTTATGAGGGCAGGAGTTACTGGTACATCGCTCGATGTGTCAGCCATGACTAAAATGTTTGTATTTGCTTTAGTGTGTTCTCTCAAGCCAGTTTGTTTTAGGATTATAAGCTCAGTTCTGTCTTCATAATGAGAAGCAAAATTACTTGATCTTTTACAAATCAAGATTCTCAAAGACTATTTGGCCAAACCTAAGCAGGCACGAAATCCTGTTAAACTGTTGAAGCAAAATCCTAAATTATGCCTGTGTGGCCTCTTTTTCTCACTATTTAGAAATGAATTTAATGACTCATTAGATAGCAAAGTGGCAGTTCTATCCTACTTCCTGCAAAAGAAAAACACTACAAACATAAGAGGATTATATTATCATTCTCCTTCTGAATTAATAAGCTTAGGAGGGACCTGAATTACAATAGCAGAAGATAAGTTACAGTAGAATATTTTACATGGTACCTTGAGTCTAGTTTGGAATCTCTCCCTGCAGCCAATTCGGATGATGTGGTTTAGAAGACTCCCTTTTGTCACTAAAGCTAATTAGGAAAGGCTCTATTTAGACAATTTTAATTCTGCTACTAATGAACAAAGATCAAACTATCTGGCAGCTGCTGCTAAGAATATCTTATTCAGTCAGCATTTGTACTCCCCTTAAATTCTGCTTCTCTCCAGTGTTGTGTAAGAGTGTATTTTTCCAAAAGTAACTATTTATAGTGGCAGTTAACATTAGGGCAAGAAAACAGTGCTCAAAACAGGGATGTGCTTTGCAGGGGCTGTAGAATGTCACTCAGTTACTCATGGAGCTCTGCAGGTTGTGTTAATGACTTTCCACAATTCCTTCCTGATGGATGAAAGAAAGTTCAGAATGGATAAACATCCAGGCTGCATGGATGAATGGGGAAGGATTGTGTGGATAAACAGATGTTCTGTCTTATGTGGGATTTTATGTTTGATCCTTCTAGGGCAATGGACAAGAAATATTGTCTTGTCAGACAAGCAGTTTCCCACCATAGGCAGAAGATACTGAAACCACCTCCTGAATCTCTTATTTTGACTTGAGCAGAAGAGTCTCAGGAGTTGCAGTGTTATTTAGATTATTTTTAAACAGCATGCCTGAAAAAAACAATGGAGATATCACTTCTCACTTGCAGTATTTTAGAACTTGCAAAATACATCTGAACAGAAGATGAAATATCTTGGGGTTCTTTAACATATCAGCAGAAACATGTTTTCTTTCACAAAAAAATGTGGCTGAGACAAGGAATATTTTAGTGCTTAATAGTTTATCTCTTGAGTATTAGGATAAAGAAACACTTTAAAAACATTTCAGAGAGTATAAATAGAAGCTAAACTGTTACCATTTTAGTACAAAATGAATTATTACATGATTTAATGGTCACATTAGATCACATTACAGGACAAGCCTTTACTTTGTAAGGAATTACTGCAAATAATATGTGAGTGAAATAAATATACTGTATTTTAGATATATCTTCATCGTTTGATTTCTAGATATCAATATATGGCAAGCTATGCCTGTATTGTATACCTCAAAATTATGGATGAATGAACTCAGGGCAGGGGGACAGAAGGCAATATTTTAAAAAGTAGGGGTCAAATGTGTTTTTCTATATTATAGTTCAATAGTAATACTCCTAAACAAAAATATATTTTGTCTTTAGGTTAGGTTTATATTAAAAGTACAATTTCAAAAATTATCTGCTTAACTCAAGACCCCATATTTCTTTTTTATGCACAATTAACTGAAGACCTTATGTATTATTGATTTGCAATGAGATTTTAAATTCTATGTAATTTTTCAAATGTAAGCATAAAGTCTTCTGGAAATTTTAACCATAGGTGCAGTATTTTGAAAATATCACCCAAAGCAATTTTTCCAGGAGTCTTAGCTCCACAATGACAGAACTTAACAATCAGATATTTTCATTCTCACTTAAGTGTTCCTAACTTGGAGGAAATATCAGTGCACAGTGGATGGTAACCTACGTAGCACATATTCTGCCTTCTTGTTCATAGAATCAACAATTGTAAAATTTCTACCACCAATTTGCACAGCAAAAACTCTTAAGCAACTGCAGCAAACTTAATAAATCCTGCTCACTCATCCTCTAAAAAATATCTTTAGCCATGCTTAGAATAGTAAAGAACAAAACAGTACAGTTAGTATAATCATTAGAACTGAAGTGTCCAAACTCCTCAATTTTTCATGTTTATCTGGATGGTAATGAACAGACAAAGATAGAATTAGGTTGGTTGTCACAGCAGACACAATGTAAAAGCAGCCTAATTTTAAAAAGAAAAAGCAAAATGAAAAAAGCCAATCCATCTTTTTACTTACATTTATCAACTTCTCATTTAATGAACACAGATCCTGATGTATTGGGACTGAATTGTGTGAGTTACAGCTATTCCTTGTGTTGTAGAAGAAATACATGTATATCAGCATCATTAGGCATGAAATTTTGTCTCAAGACTGTGAATCATTCAGTGTTTTGTTGCTTGACCTTGCTTTTCTGCCTGTTTGCATGTCTGAAAATGTGTGTTGATCTTGAGGTTATTTCAGCTGAAGTGAGCTTGCTGGGCTCCCTGTTGAGCAAGGCTGTTAGGCAAGACAGTTGCATGACATTTGGTTTAATTTGTTGACACTAAAAATCCCTGAGTTCAGCTCTGATGGACGACAGATCATGTAATGCCCCTGTGAAGGACTTGGAGCATTCTTCATGTAGAGGCTTCAGACCAGAGAGCAGTGCTTTAATACGAGATTAACAAGAAGTTATAACATTTTGGTAGCTCTTGTTTTAATGGATAGCTGAAGTTTACCTTGTGGCTTAACACTTTTTTACACCCCTTCAAGCAATTGAAAAGTATTATTACATTTTAAGGTTTTATTTCATTATTCGAAGCACAAATTGCAGTGAGTTGCATATCTGAAAAAAAGTGCTTATCATGCTTGTCTGCCCAAAAGGCATTGAACAATCTTTGGATTTATTTTTGCATGGTTAGCAGTTATAGAAAAAATAAAGAAATTAGAGCAATACTTATTAGACAATGAATACAATATTTCTGTCAGCATCTTATTTTGTAGAAAAGATTAAATATAGCTTATGGTATCTGAATATTTTTCATTATTAGGGATTTCTAACAACCATCCTCTGCTTTCAATTCAAGAATTAATTCCTCAATCTCTGTTAAAAGTTTAATTTCCAGCAAAAATTATAAGATGCTGCTATTTTCGGTATGCTACTTATATATCAGTTCCATGAAAATGAAGAAATGCATGCCAGATAAAAATCCCTGCTACTACCTGTTCTGCAGGTACCCAATCCCCTGAGCTGGGAGACAGAGACAGGAGGCAGAATGAAGCCCCCAGAATGTAAGGGGAAATGCTCAGAACCTGCTGTACCACACAGATGATGATGGAAAGACTGTGGTGTATTTATTTTATTCAACTGCATGATTTTTTCATCTTCTTCCTGCTGGTCCATACTGAAAAAAATAATAAAAATATTGTGTGCCCCAGATCCGCCAGTCTTCAGGGTGACTGTGCTCTTGCAGCCATATTTTCACAGAGAAGAGACCCTTGAAAACCACCCACCTTCTATCCATGCTCTGACAGCCACCTAATGCAATCAGCCAACTCACATGCACAGGACAAGCTTCAGGCTCTGCCCCAGCTCAGAGGCCCCCATGTGCCCCAAACTCAGGTGGCAGAGTCAGGGTAAAAGAGAGAAAATACAAAGGAAAGCTAAATAACCCTTCCTGTCACCCCTCCAAAAATGAAAGCAGTGATAAAAATTAATTAAAATAACGAAGGAAGAAGAAAGACCTGAAGGGAGGAAGCTGCCTGGGAAAAATAGGTTTTAGTCTAGTTCTGAATGGCTTACATGTCAAGAGCCTGGGGAAATAGGGTACAGGGTAGGCAGCCCAGTTCCATTCAGGACACCTGCACCAGACTTCTCTGTGTAGAATATTTGATAAGTGCCCTTAAAAATCCCGTCTGGCTTGTTGGATGACTGGGAGATGCTCAGAAGTTATATATAGACCACCACTGCAACTTTCTAACTTAGGATCTGGAGGAATTGAGAAGAATGACACAATCTTCAATGTCCCATATTTTTTCTGTTATCTTGCCCTTACACCTTTTTAATGCGGGTAAAGAAATCCACGAGGCAACTCAGAGTGACTCATAGCAACACATTTTATTAAGAACTTTCTTTAGTGCAAATCTGTTACCTGCTTGTTTCATTTATTTTCCCTTAATACTTTTAGGGTGATATCCTCATCAAAATGAAATCCACTGAATGTATACAAATACTTGATGGCAAACTTAAATATTTTGTGAATCTTACCTGCATTTGCAACATACAAAATACAGAGGAGCAGAACATGTTTTGTTATAGGGCAGCAGTTGGATGAGAGGCAGAAATAGAATGGAATGATTTAAATCACAACCAAAAGAGTTCCTACTAGCACCATTGTGTTGATGTGACAGATATGGTCTGAAAACAAACAGGAAGTGATAGCTTGGGTGATGCTCAAAATTGATATGCTTTTCCCTAAAATGCTATCTTTGATCCTAAAATATCACATAGACAAGAAAATTTGCTAACACCCTCTGCAGAATGTTGTCTATAGAAATTTCTCACACAGACACTTCAATTGTAAACATTTTAAAACAACATCTTTTAATGAGCAAAAATGAGCTTGCCTGTCACTTCAAAGCTAGTTGTGTGACATGGTAAAATAATTGCAAAGAGTAAATAATATCTGTTATCCAAAAGCTGTGCAGTTTTGGAGTTGTGGCTTTTTCAGGCATGTAGTAGAAAAGGTTCATTAGAAAATGTACTTTAAACACTGCCTTGTCTCAGCTTTCCTTTGAACTCCAGGTTTCAAATCCTCTCCTGGAGTGAAGTTTGTAATTCACTGGGTTTAAGTCACACACTTTGACATGAATTACACTGTTCACTGAACTGGAGTAACTTCATAAATAATCCTTATTCCCTGGAGAGTCCAGTCTATTCATCATTCCCTTCGATGTTTTCTCCCATGCAGATTAGAACACAGAGGATAAAAAAAAGGAGATGCAATCAATAAATGAATGCTAGATCTTTATAAAAGGTGATAACAGTGCCATTTCTTATACTACAGACTGGAGAAGTCAAGCTGAATTATACATTACAGACATCTGACCCGTTCTGCAGTGTCTGTGTTGAAGGCCATTATCTTCAGTCCTTTGGGAACTGCAAGGAAGTAAAGACATGGAAGCTTAGAAGAAAAAAGAAGAAAAAAGAATTTAAACTTTTTTTGGCTAGAAGCAAATTTTAGTTTATTATTCAGCTCAGCTCCACTGTGCTCCACTTTCAAAGTCTCACTAGCTGTTCCACTTAAAAAGCATATGATAGCATTGAAAATAAAGATTCCTTTAAAATAGTATTTCTTCACGGGGACAAGTGAGGTCTCTAGACTTCTGGCTAACATGAAAGAAGATGGATTTGCCAAAATAGGTTAGACAATTTTCACTTAGATTTCTTACATCTATGAAACAAATATAGTTCAACAAAGTTCATAGCTCTTTATGTTGATGAACAGTAGTTATGTCTAGACTAGGAGGCTACATGCTTTTTGACTCATATTTCAACATGAAGTAAATTGAGAACATATCTCAGATCACTCTCTTAAAGAGCCTCATGTATGAGGGTTTTTCCCTATATATAGAGAGTTTAGGATATTAAATTCCTTCCCATGATACTTAAGGTAGATGTCAAGGCTGTTTTCCCCTCTTTCCACAGGGCATCCGTGGTGTTCCATTGACAAGCAGCACTATCTCCCCAGAGATTCAGGTTCTAATATGGCTTGACCCACACTTTTAGCAGTCTGCACCACCTACTCATGTACAGTGAATATCTACTTGCTGAATGCCATCTGTGTGCTGGGCTTCACTGTCACCGTACACACTTTAACAGGATATGCACTAGGAAGAGACATAAGCTTTGTTGAGTCTGATAGAATTAGTGTTTAAAAACAAAATAACACAGTATTATTTAAGAGTTTAACACTCTTAAAACAGAGTATTAATCATGAGAATTCCAGTCATCTGAGAGAAGCAATAATTATGATTTTCCTCTTATAATTGAGATTTTTTTTTCAAAAGCGTCATAGAGGGTTTTTTTGTCCATTAATTGCACCATTTTTTTTCAGTCTCAGGAACAGGAACGGTCAGAAGCTTTGTCACATGGAAAGCATGTAGCTTTTGTGTTCACAAGTAAAGTCACATACTATTTTGTGTGTGAATATATTTATGACTGGCTTTTCTTGACTGCATAGTAATTGAAAAGGAAACATTATGTAAGTAAACTAGAGCACAGAGGGTTTTGATACAGACTAGAAAAAGAACTTACATGTTTGTGTGGTTTGCTCCTGATACTTTCACATCTGCACTTCTCTAGGTTCAAAAAGCAACACTTCAAATGAAGAAAGTGCTTATTGCTCAGAACTCCTTTGGTCTAATAAATAATAGAAACACTTCTTTAAAAAGTCTGTTCTGCACTAAACAGCAAATAAATCACATCTTTTCTGGAAATTCAGTTTCTTCTTTAGTAGGTAGTTTGCCTTTAGATCAGAAAAGCTCAGAATTTCAAATCTGGAACATTCCATCAAGCCAAACTTGTTTCATCAAGACAAGGTTTTTCATAACTTTTTAGGGAAAAGAATAGGAAACTTCCATGTAAACATTAACTTGTAATTATACATAATATAAAACAGCAATGATAAAACCCTCAATATAAATGACAGTTAAAACTGAACAGCTTGTATAAGGATAAGTTTTGCCACTTCATACTCCAGTGAAATAGTACCTTGATAAAATGGTTCACTGGAAACAGATGAGAGCTGTTGGGTTAAAATGCCTGTAGCAAGTTTAAGCAACATCCAATCTATCTCATCTAAACCTATGCCTGACAGCACAGAAAGTAGAAAGGCTCTCATAGTCTTTCTGTTGTTTATGACAGCACAGGTAACATATGTTTTTTGATTAACTTTTGGTGTGGTAAAAGCTGCTGCAAGCTAAGAATCTGCTATTTATTGTAGGCGAGGGAATGGGCACTAGAGGAAAAAGGTATGATAAAATAAGCCAAATTTATTGTCTCTGACAGAACTTTCTATAGGGTCTGTCTGAAAAACAAATCGAAGAAAAACACATATTGGCATTTCCATTTCTTAAGACCTGTGCTCAGATCTTGAATTTCTACCACAAGTTTAAAGGATTAAGTATCAACAGAAAAAAAAGTGAAACAGGAAACATAGTCAGTGTCTTATATAGGAAAATACAGGATGAAATCCAGACCTCTGTTACCTCAGGGAATATAATAAAGCTTCTGCTTGATTAAAAACAATGCCCTAGTTTCCTCCCTCTCCCTTTTTATGGAAGATAAATATTTGAGAAAAACAATACTGGTGGTTTTTTTCAGTCCTAAAGCAGAAAGGAGCAGCATCTCAAAAACCTGTCTTCTTTTCATCTGTACCCTAAAAGTTTATGAAAGTTAGCAGAGATTAATCAAAACTTTATTAATCATAAGCAAATCTGAAATGAGCTCAGTCTTGCATCAGCTAAACAATTCATTTATTGTCAGGTATTCAGCCTCCTAGATTCACTTGGTTTTCCCTCCACTTCTCTGCAGCAGCTGTAAATAAAACGTGTCGAGCTCAATTGTAGGCTGACCCTTTGAATTGCAGTTTTTGCTGACATCTTGAAAGCACCAGCTGTTATACTTCTTTAGAGGATGAATATATTGTGAACATGCCAAGAAAGAGATTATATAACATCTTGTCTTGACCGTAACTGTATCCTAGAAGTCATCCCTAAAAACAGCTCCTTTCCCAGGTCAAACCAGTTACCCAACTACCTTGTACAAGAAGCCATCTGAGATTTGTACATCAATTACATGTAACTGAAGAAAAAGAGCAGATATTTTGAACCAGTCTAAACCACACCATGAATTAATCCTCCATATGAGTTTTGCAAAACCACACCTAAAACTGTATGTTCAGCCCTAGGCTTTATCATGGGTATTTAACAATATCCTACCATTTGCAAGGACAAACTTCCTTTGATGTAAACTTTGTCACCTATTAAATACACACAAAGTGTACATATCTAGGAAAACTCCTGACCTCTTGAAATTAAATTATCCTCTTCCAGTGCATCAGATTTAAAATGATTTTACAAATTGGGATAAGCTCAATTTATCCTAGTTTTTCAGATTAAATATTATTAAAATCCTCCCTTTCTGGAGTCACCTTTCTGAAGCCTTCCTGTTACAATGTCCTTGAGAGTATTATCAACATTTGTTTAGCTTTGGGACATTAGGAAACATTAAAGAGGGAAAAACAATGAAAAATGGAACTGTGTTTTACCTTGATATTTCCTGGTTTATTTCTTAATTATTTTTTTCAGTGTTATATATTGCATTGGTATACCTATGATTGGCTTATTGTGGATTAAAGTCCTTATCTAGAGGCAATTTTTAACTGTATTCTGCTTTAAATGCAATTAATTGTTTTGGATATAAACTTAATTAATTTATAAAAATTATACTGCTCGGTCTATTTCCAAACACCATTTAATATTCAAATATCATTTACTTTGGTTTTACTTTGACAAAATTGAATTGAGTGTTATCTTTTCACTGACATAAAGTAGACTAGGATTGCTCTCCCCATCCTTTATGCAAGCCACTTTTTGGTATGAGTATCTTGTAGTTTCAGGACTGGCAAAACAGTATTAAAGCAGTTTGCAAAATTTCGGGACAAAACTAAAACCACTAGACAGAAGACAGTTTACAAAACTAGATATCACATGCATGTATAGATGCAACCATCTTTTCTTACTACTTGTAAATTCATAGTTTTATTTTAAAAGGTGAAATCCTGAGACAGTTGCCTAAGAGAAATGAATGTGGCTTCAAAACGGTTATCTAAACATTCAGATTTTCTACAAGCAAATAAAATACATGAGAGCTGATCTCCCTACCTAAGAGTGAACATAAAGGTTTTGGGATAGAAAGTAGAAAACGTACAGGTTTGGATTTTTATTTTTCCTTTTGCCTGATCTTTTTTCATTTATATAAAAGGCCACATTGAGCTTATTGTGTTAGTAACAAGCAATTTTTTGGGAAAGGATTTTGCACAGATATTTAATTGAATTTGACATACTTTTAATAGCTCCAGAGATCAGGAACTATTAGGGAAACCCTTCAGTTCAGATGATATTTTCCAAAAAGCTGAAATTACATAAGTAGCATGGAGGAACTCTTATCAGTCACAGGCCATTATACAGAACTCATATCACATTAACATGGACTCTAGTTAGTCTTATTTAGCAGCTTCTTCAGCTAACCTCCCAAATTAAACTTCAGAGAAAGACTTTGCTCACACAAAAATTATTTTCTTCCCCATAGAAGGTCCTCACTGATTAGCTGAGATAGAAAAGTTTAAAATTTTCACCAAGAAATGTTAAAGCAATTAGCTGATAAATTCAGAAAAAAATAGTGCCAGAGAGATGAGCAAATCAACATACCAACTCTCCTTTATGCTGGAGTCATTATGAGCCCACAGATATGTTCTACATGGCTCCTAGTAAAAAAATCTTAGGCTGCTGCACTGTACAATGCACACCTGAAACAAGTATTTTCTTTTTCAATAGACAGAAAACAAACATATGCTGTTTAAAAAATGTTTTCCAATCTCTTTTTTTTTTTGAACAGTGTTTGAGATTTTTTTGGATTTATTCAAAATTTAGTTTTCCATGTGTTTCTGTGTTAGGCTCTTTCCTATTGGACCTCTTAGGCTTGACTCCTGCCAAAGGAGTCAAAATATCCACCAGTTGGTAGGACTTGTTTTTTTTATACTTTCAACTCAAAATTAGTTATTATTTGTCTCTTCCCATTGTACTGAAAAGCTAAGCAAGCAAAAGAATGTAGAGCTCCTTTGTCTAGAAGTGTGCTATGAAAATTTATGAGTTGGTCTCATTTTCTTAATGTAAACAGGAGCTATAATTAACAGTGGGAAATGGAGAAAGATTAATTTATTCACTTTCACATTAAATTTTGCCTTTCAAAGGAGGATAAGTATGTTTTAATTGGTGAAAAATTAGAGTAAAAAGAAATCAATAAATACATAACTGATTTTGTTCATTTATTTACATAATTTGTTTGCTCAATTATTTGTGGTAATTGTTCATTTTAATGTAGTAAATGGTTTGTAACAGATTGAAATCTTTTTACTGGAGTATTCTGTTCTGTTGAGGTAAGATAGTATCTTATTTTTCTAAAATAAATCTGTAACAACAATACTACGTACATAAATGGGTGTCAGTGAAACAAAGGTAGTTTCAAAAGTGAAATTATTTTTCTTTTGTGTCACCAATGAGAATGACATCACTAATGTTGTTAACTAGCTTTCTGCATAGACACTAAGATGGCTAAATCTCTCAGTTTAGTCATTAGTTTCAACCAAGCTGATTTCTTATGCCTCTCAAGTCTTCACCCTTGCTCTGCTGGGATTTTTCCTGTGTCTCACTCTTCCCTTGGAATGGTGTTTCACCATGTTCTTTCTCCCTTTTCCTTTAGATTCCCATTCTTGACTCCTTCGATATCTCTTTCTGCTACAGCTGACATGCAGCTTTCAAGTTTTCACTTTTGACCAAATATTTTTTTCTTCCTGTAATTTTTCTTTACTCTCTTCTGTAACCTTCCTTGAAGTGAGAAGATGATACAAGAATTGCCTTTTAAACATGAATGAACCACTGTGTCAACCACTGTGTTGTCCAAAGCAGAGAAGTGAATTGATTTGGGGAAATTAAATATTGATACTGTGCTCTCAGGGCCAGCACAAAACTAGGCAATTTTGCAAATTTTGCATGGCCCTCTGAGAGTTGGTGTGAAAAGATATTAAAGTATAAGTAGGACAAGTGGCTACAAGAGAGAAGTCTTTAGCTGCCACACCAGCATTCTAACCTATGGTGTGCTAGTTTTGGCTGGGATATAGTCAATTTTTTTCACAGTAAATATTAAGTGGTCATGTTTTGGGTTTGTGCTGGAAACTGTATTGATATATTGATAACACAATAATAAAATTTTGTTATTGCTCAGCAGGGCTTGCATTGACCCAAGTCCTTTTCTGCTTATCACCCTACCAGAGAGGGGACCGCAAGGGCACAAGAATTTGGGAGGGACAAAGCTGGGACAGATGACCCCCCAGGTGACCAAAGAAATATTTTATATTGTGTGGCAACATGACCAATCTAAAGAGCAGTCAAAAAGGAGGAAGGGGAGAAGGCTCAGAGTGACAGTGTTTGTCTTCCCAAGTCGCCTTTACGCATGACAGAGTCTTGCTTTCCTGGGGATGGCTGAACACCTGCCTGCCCAGAGAAAGTGGTGAATGAATTCCTTGCATTTTGGCTTTCCTTGCACATGAGGCTTCTGCTTTCCTTATTGACCTGTCTCTATCTCAACCCATTATTCTTCTCACTTTCGCTCTTCTGATTCCATCCTCCGTTTTAGCGGGGAGGGGGAACAAATGTCTGCATGGAGCTCAGTTGCTGGCTAGCTTTGAAACACAGCACATGAGTTCTTGTGAAAATTCTTGCACAACTCCATGGAATGTAAATTGATAATGAGCACAAGGTCCTTTGCACTATATTTACTCAGCCAGAAATACAGACAGCTTGATTCCATTTGAATATATGTAACTGTACCTGCATGAAGCAAATGTGAAACTGCATGGGAATTTTCTTTGGAGCTGGCCCTAAACATGAAACAAACCAAAGGAGTTTCCTTCATAAGCTGCATAAATAACTAAAAGTTACAAATTTCTGGGCCAGTCAGAGAAGGTACTTCTATGGAAAAGTTTTGGGGTTTTTTATGTTATAAGGCTGAATGTTAATTTTAGTACTAGCAGTTCTTTTCCATTTTGCACTATTAAATAATAACAAGCTAGTGAATGCAAAGATTTATCAGCTGTGATTTAAGTTGGGCACTAGCTTTTATATACAAAAATGAAGAGCCTTTTACTTTAGTGCTTATTTTTTCCCACAAAAATATTGTGGCCCCAATCCCTATTATACATTTGAAGAACACTTACATCATCTAAATATACCTCTCTACAGAATATTAAAACTTTATCCACCCTGTGTGTGTGTACATGAACGCACAGAAAAGGACAGGTCATGAAACCCTTGTAATATAGACACTGTTGTTTGTATTAGGAGGGGACACATTGAAAAGTAGGCCCTAAGCTGATCACTCAAGGTCATAAATTTGGAACAGTCTAGCCAGTGGTGTGTGATGCCCAGCAACACTGCTTTTCCTGACCTTTATTTTGTGACAAATTCTACTTACACTAGTGAATATATCTCGTATTTATTTCCAAAAGAGGGCTGATGTAAAAAATAATTTTGCAAATTGTATCTACTTAAAAAAGGTTCCTTGGCTTTCTTAAAGAGTGTATAATGAACTCACTTAAGCAGCTCATTAATTTAGCATTAAGGTTCACTTAACAATTTCAGAACAGAAAAGTTCTCTCCTGTTCTTCTTCTGTATTATTACTTATGCTTCTTCTGTGAGCAAAACTCATTTGCATATTGATATTAAAGAGGCAATAAATTACAACCATATAAATGACTACAAATTTGGTTCTGCTGTCTAAAAAAAAGCACCCTGAAGCAAAATTATCATCTCTTATTTGTGCTTTTCATTTAGAATAAACTGCATTTTTAAGAATACTAAACTGCTGAATTAAAAATTGCTCAAAGTCAAGGTAACCTAAAAGAGAATAAAAAACAACCCAAATCAGGAACTAAAACTATAAATATGTTTTAAGCTTTATTTGCCATCATTTAAATCTTCTGTGAAATATCAAACTTCTGAACTTTACTTAAGCATCACAAAACTGTTTTTCAATAGTATTTTTACAATATCAGTTCCATATTATCATTCTACATTAGCCCTCTCTATTCTCTTCAAGCTGATCTCTTTTATTACAAAATGTATTTCTCTTAATACAAAAATTACTTCAGCAAACATATTACTTTATGAAACTAGCTATATTTATTATTCCTACTTCATCAGCTACCAGTTCTTAAGCCTTTTATTGTTTTTTACATTAAAATGAGTATTCTGATGACTTATAAATACATACTGGAGTATTATGTGTAGCAATTTGCAATACATCTTTTCATTTTCTGTACTTAACAGTTCCTACATCTTTCTTCTTCCCAGACTCTCAATATTGTTTTCATTTTTAAAAGCCTTCTGTTTATTGCTTCCACTAATCTTTAGATCTCTGCTTAACCTCATTGCCTGCTATTGCCCTTTTCTACATTTAGATTTAACCAGCATGTCAGTTACAGTCTCTCCAGAAGGTTTCTTACAAAAAAAAACCAATAATTGCACATGTATGTGCTACTCATGGTACCACAGCTTCCCTCAAGTTATGTGTCCTGAAAAATCTATGCTCCTCCTATTTCTATAGAATATGTCAATAGAAGTGGAGAAAAGACAGAAAGTAAATGCTTTTTGTTGTTGTTTTTGAAAAATGATCCTCCCTTCCAAAAAAAGTCATAAAAATCTTTGTACCTCTACATTCACCATCACTTGTGATAGAGTATGGAGAGAAAGACAAATCATAAATGGCAAATGGTTAAGCCTGACACAAAGAGAAGTGCCTGAAAGAAGTCTAAAAGAACTTAATAATGGTGTCCAACATTCATCTGAGAGGATAGATGAAAAATGAATCCTTAAGTTTTGGAATAGGAGTAATTATGTCCATTTTCTCAGTGTTGCTTATTGCGAGAGTTATTTTTTTTTTTATTATTTCTAGTGTATCACACTTTATACAGTCTTCATTGCCTTCAGCAAACTCATCTTGGTTATTATTACCTTCACTTAACTATTGGTTTTCCTTTTTGGCAATCTCTAAAAGCAAGCAGAAAGCCATTGTGGTTTTTGTTGACCTTGAAATCTCGAGTCTACAACAAATGTTGAAATCATCATTTTAGAGCGTCTCTTTGAATATTGTTCATTAACTTGTGTGGAACTTTTTCAGACATGCCCCTTTTAGAACTTGTCTTGACAATTTTTCTCACTGCTGTATCACGTAGTGGTGGCTAAACCTTATCAACCCATACTTCTGCAAAAGTGAACTTTAAAGCTTGGAGTTGTAAACTCCTACTGCCCTGATTGGACCATTTCCTCACTTGAATCAGCATGCCTAATCTCAGAATTTTGACCTCCTTTATTTAGATATCCCATTTACCTTGCTAGTGGTACAACAAATCCTCGTCCTTAATTAACCATCAATAATTTTGTATTGGGTGTGTGTAACCAGGCTTTTGTAGTGGGAGAGGCTACAAGGGTAGTTTATTGCTTTGCTAAGAATATCCCCTGTGCCTGAGAGAGTCAATGCCAACCCAAGGTTCCCAGACAGACCTGCCAGCAGCTTAGGGTGAGCCCATCAGAAATAGCAGTAGCACCTCTTTGGGGACATATTTCAGAAGGATAAAAAGTTATTGTGCAGAAGTAATTGTGGCCAGAGAAGACAGGAGTGAGAATATGTGAGAGAGACAACTCTGCAGACACCAAGGTCAGTGGAGAAGGAGGAGGAGAAGGCAGCCCAGATGCTGGAGCTGAGATTCCCCTGCAGCCTGTGGTGCAGACCACGGTGAGGCAGGATGTACTCTTGCAGCTCATGGGAGTTCATGGGGAAGCAGAGATCCACTTGCAAGTACCCCATGCCAGAGAAGGTGGATTCCTGAAGGAGTCTGTGACCACATGATAAACCCACACTGGATAAGGCTCCTGGCAAGAACTGTGAACTTGTGGGGAGAGGAGCCTGTGCTGGAGCAGGTTTCCTGGTAGGACTCGTGACTTCGTGGAGGACCTATGCCAGAGCAGCCTGTTCTTGAAGGACTGCACCCCATGGAAATGTACCCATGCTGGAGCAGTTCACAAAGAACTGCAGGCCATGGGAAGGACTCAGATGGAGAAGTTTGTGGAGGAAAATCTCCTTTGAGAGACTTCTTTGTCCTTTGCCACTCACTGCATTAAGCAAAGGACTCCTCTTCCTAAGGAGGAAGCAGAGCAGAAACAACATGCAAAGAACTGACTGCAGCTACCATTCCCCATTGCCCTGCAGTGCTGGCAGGGAGGAGGCAGATAAATGGGAATAAGGCTTGGGAAGGAGGGAGGGGTGGGGAGAAGGTGTTTTTGGATTTATTTCCTATAATCTTGCTCTGATTTTTTTTGGTAATAAATTCAACTAATTTCTCTAAGTCAAGTCTGTTTTGCCCATGATGGCAATTGGTGAGTGATCTCTCCCTGCCCTTATCTCAACTCACGAGCCTTTTGTTATGCTTTCTCTTCCCTGTCCAGGTGAAGAGGAGAGTCATAGAGTAGCTATGGTGGGCACCTGACATCCAACTAAGGTCAGCCCACCACAAATTTATTCACTCCTTGTAAGCTTGAATGTTTTGAAGTTAGTACAAAGGAAGATAATTTTCTATTGATGTTGCTGGAAAATGTCAATCAGTAGCAAAAATATTGTATTTAATATGGAATACGGTTCTCAGCTCTCTGGATGTGGAAGCTTCTCAAACAACCAAACTCATGTTTCAAGCTCAACTGAA
>VZRX01011761.1:63188-184673 GCA_013398075.1 Notiomystis cincta | reverse complement strand
GACCATTTCCTCACTTGAATCAGCATGCCTAATCTCAGAATTTTGACCTCCTTTATTTAGATATCCCATTTACCTTGCTAGTGGTACAACAAATCCTCGTCCTTAATTAACCATCAATAATTTTGTATTGGGTGTGTGTAACCAGGCTTTTGTAGTGGGAGAGGCTACAAGGGTAGTTTATTGCTTTGCTAAGAATATCCCCTGTGCCTGAG
This sequence comes from Notiomystis cincta, assembly GCA_013398075.1. Taxonomy (NCBI): domain Eukaryota; kingdom Metazoa; phylum Chordata; class Aves; order Passeriformes; family Notiomystidae; genus Notiomystis; species Notiomystis cincta. The sequence continues at coordinate 184,461 of VZRX01011761.1, read as the reverse complement.
AGAGTCAATGCCAACCCAAGGTTCCCAGACAGACCTGCCAGCAGCTTAGGGTGAGCCCATCAGAAATAGCAGTAGCACCTCTTTGGGGACATATTTCAGAAGGATAAAAAGTTATTGTGCAGAAGTAATTGTGGCCAGAGAAGACAGGAGTGAGAATATGTGAGAGAGACAACTCTGCAGACACCAAGGTCAGTGGAGAAGGAGGAGGAGAAGGCAGCCCAGATGCTGGAGCTGAGATTCCCCTGCAGCCTGTGGTGCAGACCACGGTGAGGCAGGATGTACTCTTGCAGCTCATGGGAGTTCATGGGGAAGCAGAGATCCACTTGCAAGTACCCCATGCCAGAGAAGGTGGATTCCTGAAGGAGTCTGTGACCACATGATAAACCCACACTGGATAAGGCTCCTGGCAAGAACTGTGAACTTGTGGGGAGAGGAGCCTGTGCTGGAGCAGGTTTCCTGGTAGGACTCGTGACTTCGTGGAGGACCTATGCCAGAGCAGCCTGTTCTTGAAGGACTGCACCCCATGGAAATGTACCCATGCTGGAGCAGTTCACAAAGAACTGCAGGCCATGGGAAGGACTCAGATGGAGAAGTTTGTGGAGGAAAATCTCCTTTGAGAGACTTCTTTGTCCTTTGCCACTCACTGCATTAAGCAAAGGACTCCTCTTCCTAAGGAGGAAGCAGAGCAGAAACAACATGCAAAGAACTGACTGCAGCTACCATTCCCCATTGCCCTGCAGTGCTGGCAGGGAGGAGGCAGATAAATGGGAATAAGGCTTGGGAAGGAGGGAGGGGTGGGGAGAAGGTGTTTTTGGATTTATTTCCTATAATCTTGCTCTGATTTTTTTTGGTAATAAATTCAACTAATTTCTCTAAGTCAAGTCTGTTTTGCCCATGATGGCAATTGGTGAGTGATCTCTCCCTGCCCTTATCTCAACTCACGAGCCTTTTGTTATGCTTTCTCTTCCCTGTCCAGGTGAAGAGGAGAGTCATAGAGTAGCTATGGTGGGCACCTGACATCCAACTAAGGTCAGCCCACCACAAATTTATTCACTCCTTGTAAGCTTGAATGTTTTGAAGTTAGTACAAAGGAAGATAATTTTCTATTGATGTTGCTGGAAAATGTCAATCAGTAGCAAAAATATTGTATTTAATATGGAATACGGTTCTCAGCTCTCTGGATGTGGAAGCTTCTCAAACAACCAAACTCATGTTTCAAGCTCAACTGAAAAAAAGAAGTGGAAATTTACATTTGGAACTGGAGGACACGGGCCAGTTCCTTGGGAGACAGAGGCAGTCCTCTCCCAAAGTACAGAAAGAGTACTAGGAGCAGATGGTGCCATAGCTGCATTTGGGTAATAAAATATGGAGTTGCATAACCCATCTTTATTCTTATGCTTTAAACAGCCATTTCCCCTATCCTTGTGAATCATCCCTCTTGAAAGTCTCTTGAGCCCCTGTATTTCATCAGTGATTTTCTGGCTTGCTTCCCTCAGCCTGCCTCATTTTTTAATTTACTCAGTACACTTACTTGAGTTCTTTCATTAGACAATCAAGAAAAAAAATCCTTTAGAGGGATTAGTAATAAGTCTTAAGATTGTGTCAAGCAAGCTTATGGTAAAAGGATTTCTTAAACATACCATGCATTAGTGAAAGTGATTGGCTAAAATGGTGTGCACTCTTTATCTGGTGCCTTCTCCTCCACTGCCTGCACCTCCTCACCCAGAAATCAGAATTGTTTATCTGGCATCTACAGAGTATACTGTTAAAAATGTGAGAGTTCCAGCTAAGGAACACTAGTGCAATTTTGTTACACCTACTTTTGGGAAGTTTTGTCTTTTCAAAGTACCATGGTCCTACAGGTGCTGTTGTGGCAGTCTTTGTTCATGTCACCGCACACTTGCTTATTTCTAATGCCTGCTTATCACCCTCAGGCACACCAGTGCTAAGTTTATATACAATGTCAGTAATCACATATTCATTTTCAAATGCATTGCACTTACAACTGACTTCTCTGATTTCTCAAAACATTAAACAGTTGTGAAAAACAGCTTTCAATCAAACAGCAAAAATCCAAAGACACAGAATTAAGGTTCAGTTTCTGACATGTGTAATGAGTCTCCCAGAACACAGCTACTCCACTTTTTGTCTTGAGAGTGTTCATGCCTAGCACAAAGTGCATATCATGATAAACACATCACATCCTTGGGTAATTTCTACCTGTCAGCAAGCAGTTCTAGCCAGGGCACCCAGATCTGACTTATGAAAGGGGATATGGTTTATGACTGCCAGTCACTGATTGGAGGAGGGAACAGACTGACAGCAGCAGGGTTGAAATTACTAGCAGCTTGAATAAACAGACTAATGTTTTTCTCTCTCTTTCTGTTTTCACACTGCTGAGGAGAAGCAACAAACATTTCCAGCTGTGACAATTTGCTATTTTAAGTTACAATGTCTGTTTTGACTTTTATATTCATCCAAGATGACTTTATGGACAGTTTAGTTTAAAAACATTTGATCTACTAATTCAGATAAATACAAGCAATTAACAGGATGAAAAAAAAGTTTTGTTTCCTGCATCAAAATCTTCTGTAGTCCTTCCTTTAAATAACTGCAATTCAGTTATTTGGCAAGGATTTTACCATTAGAAATTATGCTTTCAAAATATAAGAAATAATGAAAGAAGAAGCACATCCTCAACACAAATACAGGTGCTCCTTCTCAGTGATGCCATATATAATTATCATGTGAGACTGGTCCCCAGTTCTGCTCATTCATATGTAAACAAACCCTGAGCTTTCAAGACCCACTTAAAACCTTTTAAAGCAGAACCTCAAAGGAGATGCTTAACAGTCAGCAAAGAACTGTGAAACTTGTAATAATTGAAAGTGACATCCATACATGCCTGAAAAAAGGATAAAGTTGTGAATAAAGCTAGTTACATAGATGGGAAGAAGACAGAAGAGGAAGAAGAACAGGACTGAAGGTTTGAAACAGAAACCAGAGACATAAGAAAGGCCATCACAACAGTCAGCAAACCTAAGCCTGTCCATCTGGAGCTGTTCTGTTAGGAATTAATCACAAAGAATTCTGAAACGGAGAGGAAGAAAGAGAGAAAGTTATAAATTCCTGGTTTGAGTATCTTCTGGGCTATTGTGGACTGAGACTAATTTAACAGCTGAGACCAAGTGGTTTCCTGACACCTTCACTGTTAAAGACATCCCTTGAATTTGTTAATTTTAGATTTGAGAAGTTCCCCGTTAAACACTGAGGTTTTCTACAATGTAACAATTATTTCCTATAAGAGCTCTTTTTGTCACACAATTCATTACCTGCTTTAGGTATAAATCTAGATGGAGAGAAGATGATAGGTAAAAACCATAGTCCAATGGGCCTTTACTCAGTTCTGTAAAGGGAACGTAGCAAGCTTTGTAATATTAATTTTGCAGTTGCTAAAAGAATTCCTCTACGTGGTTGGAGAAGAGCTGTAGCAACCACTGCAGCAGAAAATACATCAGCTTTATGTGGTTAGTCACAGTTCTGATTTGCATTTAACCAAAGTTTGATTTCATTGTCTGAGAAGGATTTCTTTCTTCCAGAAGAGGAGTTGTATTGAAATGAGACAGGTGTCTGAAACAGGTGATTGACATTGATGACAATCATTGTCATGAGACTATGGCTGATTCTGGTATGGATTCCAGTCTAAGCCTCAAAATTTGGATCTAGAGACAGTTTAAAATCACAGCCTCATCAATGCATAATAAGAACAGCTCAACAATAGGAGATACTGATTAGGGTAAACATTTTTGTCCCTTGTGAGACTATAAATAAAAATTCAAATGTGGCCTTATAATCAAATGATTTATTCATCTCTATTATATTATTTAGATCATTAAGAATTGTGTTACTTTAATTATTGAGAAATGGAAGGATTTTGTGATGGAATAGGGAACCTTTTAAAAAGTCCTTATTGTACAGGCTAATGGGAATTGCTTCCTGTGTGGAAATAGTGGCTCTCATTCACAAAAGTAAATGCTGCCACTGCAGTATCTCAGGTGAAATTCTTTCTAGAATGCTTCATTTTTGGTGAAAAGCCAGGAGTTTTTTGGCTTTTTGTTTTGAGTGCAGAAATGCTTCCACAGTTCTGTTACCCTGCAAGAGACTTCACTCAGACAAAATAACAGAAAATGTTAACTTACAAAACAGACTGTCACAGCTGCACTTGTTTTTTAAAAGCTTGTCAGAGATGACCAACTTCATCTTATTCAGAAAGTCAAAGACTGCAGAGACATTTGGCTGCTGCCAGTTTAAAATAGCACCACCATATACACGTTAGTCTTCTAAACATATATCTCTTTTTGAACACATTGCTCCGAAAAATCACATTGGATTCTTTCTATCAGTATCAAAATAAATCACAAATCTTACTATGTTATCTTCTCTTTTTTTTAACTAAAAATCTAATATATCTTAAAGACATATATTAGATTCAGGTAATAGCTATTTCAGCTGGCCTTCTATTTTTGGTGTACTTCATATAATATTCCTAAATTGGAAGAAGCTATCTGCATTGACCTCTGTGACATGGAAGAGGCAAAAAGCAGCTAGGACATACCTAAGGAATTATCCCTGTAAATATAATTGCTTCCTTACCAGACTAGTTTTTCATGACTTAAACACAATAAAATTTTGAAGACTATTTATTTACATCTGTGTGACTAAATGATCAGAAATATAGTTCTTTGCAAGTGGTTTGGTGGCAAGCTGCTCACAGTCTTGCTTTGAGAACTGTGTTCTAGCATGAACTATGAAGAAAAATAAACACAATAATGAAAAACTGGAAAATGAGGTAAAGAAATATGAAAAGATTGACAGATATCTTACTTTGCCTCCAACCTATCTAATAACTCTCATCAGGAACAAACAGGAATAAATGCATCCATGCCAAATAAACAACCCCAGGTGTCAGCACTAATGATCTTCTCTGGTTACTTCAAGGCACCCCATTTATTTAGAGTAACAGAGGCAATTGGAGAGGTCCAAAGCACTTCTGAGTATTTCCATGTCACAATTCTCCCAAGAATTCCAATTCCCTCATTAAAGCAATGTCATTACCATGACCTGATTGACATTTCCCTAACAATGCACAGCAGAGAGGATTATGTTACTCAAGCCCACCTCAGCTTTTTCCAGGCCATTAGCTGAGAAAGGCAGTTTTGAAAGGAAACAGAATTCTAAGAGAATGCTTAAAGAAAACTAAAGCCTGAACACAGTAATTATCATTACACAAAGTAATACAGTAATTATTATCATTTCACAAAGTTAACTTTTTGAGGTAATGTGAAAAAGAACAGCATCAGAGACTGTTAAAGGTGCAGCACATCTCATCATTCTCTGTATTTATACTTCAGGGTCAGAACCAGTGCTGCAGTTTTTATGCTGGGCTTTCTCATGCATTTATAGATAGCCTCTGGAACTATTATGAGGCTATCCATGTTTTTCCATGGAAGAATTTTGCATGAATTTTTCCGTAGGGCAAAGCTAGTCCATTTACTCAGACTCCTACGTAAATTGTCCCAGGATCCTAATTTGATGTACTCCGGTGGAAAGTGATTAGGGTCAGAGGACTTAAGCTGTATTCTAACACATATTAGATTTAAATAATCCTGTCTCATCTCTTCTGGCTCCTATCCAGATTATTTTAACATGTTTTGCTGAGTGAGTTGGTTTGTAAGGTTTAACCAAGTTTTAACAGCAACTAGTGACATTTCACTAGCAAGCAGATGAGCCCCACCAATCCAGGCTTCAAAGTGCATCAGTGTTCAATTTTCATAAGGTTTCACAGGAGACTGGATTTCTCAGAGGAAACTAAGGAATCATAGTTTGCCAGACTGGACATCTCAGGCTTTCAAACTATATATATGTCTGGGTTGTTGCATCTCCCTGTAGAAGCTTGAGATATATCTTTTATTTACTGTGCACCAGCTATTAATGGTAGCTAGTGCCAAGTGAGAAAATTGCAAAAATCTTATTTTAAAAAAGCCACCACATGAGTACTGCAGTCTGATTTTTTAAAAATTTTTTAGAAGCAGCCTGACAGGATGTGTCAGGGCTCCTTGTCTAGTTCTTGAGGACTCCTCAGAAAATATGAGGGAAAGGTTTTGCTTCTCTTTCTTTTCCCCTCATTTATCTATCCATATGTTGCTCACCTTTCTGAAAACAGTGCAAAAATGTAATTTGAGGGAAATGATATGTTAGTTAGGTTAGAAGAAAATAACATATAGGAATGTATGAGCACGAGAATGACTGGACAGACCATGTGGGCATAATTTGTTTTAAATTATCAGCTTAATGATACAAATTTTAACAATGCATTTTAATTGGAACTCTGGAAATACTTGATTTTATTTTTCGTCTTTATTTTTCGCAAGTCTTCATTCTTGTGACAGTAGATAATTATAACTCAATTTCCAAATTATTTTTTTAAGCTCATCCTAGGCAATTTCACTTGAATGAGCCTGCAAATCATTGAAAACCCTTGTTTGGAATTTCACAACGAGACAGAAACTTAAGCAGCATTTCATGGGGTTGGTCCTTGACACAGAAGATGGCCTCTGGTTCGGACACTGTATATTCCTATCATCTCCAGGTACTGCAAGTAGTTTTACTGAATGTTATTCCAGAGTCCATGGGCAACACTATTTATTTCTTAATATGGTATGGTATTATATAGAAATAATAACTTTGGAAGAAGGTTTCAATGAAAAATGGAATGCAAACGTACATAATACGACAGAATTTTTATATCAACATAAGAAAGTCCAGACCAAAATCTGACTGGGTACAGACTGGTGAAAGGCAAACCAGATTGGAACAATGCACTCTCAAAGAGTTGAGCTGGCTGCTAAGGTCTGTTGGCATAATAGACAATGATAAGAAGAGGTCAGAGGAAAGCATGCTTTGTGTTGAGTTAAATCAGCTTCCACTAGTTTTAGGTAGGAAATTAGCAAAATGCTATCTCTGGTGCATTGAAGCATTGAAAAATAAAACAAAGCAGTTCTAGACTCAGCCATTGTGAATAACTCTTTATTTGTCCCACACAGCATGCAATAAATCAAGTTTGAAGATATTTAGATCCACGTACATGCTAACACAAATGTCTGGAGTTCAACACCCTGCTCATACTAGTAATTTGTCAGAAACATCTAACTTTATGGCTGTTTTCAGTACAAGCAGTTGCCTTGACAAGTCAAGATAAGAGAGTCAAGACTGTTTTGTTGTAATACAAGGTTATTTATGTAGAGGAAGAAGAGATATATTAAGAAGGGAAACCTGAGGAGAGACTTTGTAAGCAAAGTCGATCCTTTCAACTGAGATATAATATCAAACTGCATAGGGACAACAGGGAATTCATGAGGTTATGCTCCTTTGCATCTGTAAATAAATAGATATTTAAAAAATATGTTTAGTGCTTTTAAAATATGATTCAGCAAAGAAAAAGAGCAGTGTGGTGAGATAAAAAGATGATTTATCCCATGGCCACAGTGCTTCAAATTGACCGGAGAAAGTAATCTAATCAGACTTTATTAAACTGATTCTGCAGTACATCCTCGATGCCTGGAAGCATTGTCTGAGCTGGTCTGCAGTCTAATCCTGCTTTAGGATGCTTGCCAACTATTTAGCCTTTTCAAAGTAGAAGCACAGACACATACAATTTAATTATTGCAAACTGTGTTAATTAGGAAAAAATGTGAACTTCTGATGATGCCTGGCTTCTGAGAGAAGCTACATCCATGACAGAAATATTTAAATAACTCTGAACAAGCACATGCATTTTACCCAGAGCAAGCTAGAGCTGATATTGTAGGCTCACAAACCAGCCTAAAGAGCTGCTGCCAGGTTATATAATCTTTGAGCACTCATCCAAGGCATCCCTGAAGGCAAGTGCAGAGGGGAGAAGTACTAAGGGGTTGGTTTTCCTTCAGCCATTTCCCCCATTGCGTGACAATCACTGCCCTGCGAGCTGGCAATATTGATGGTGGCAGTTCCAGACCCATGCTGAAAAGGAATCTCCATTTGTGTGACAGAGAGCTCCTCACAGATCATCAAAATAGCATGCTCAAAAAGTAAGGGCAGGATGCTCCTAGTCCTCTCTTGCACATGTGGATGTCTAATCTTCCTCTCCTTATTCTCTGCCAATTTAATTCTCAATAAATTACCACAGTTTGTAGTAAAGATAATGTGGAGAGACCCTGTTTCTTTTCACAGAGCTGAAGGATAATTTTGTTCATATCAGCTTGTACTTTTCACATTTGGGAACAAAACAGTAGGGCTAACACAGCAGTGTTTTAGTTATTGTACTGCTGAGAGTGCTTACATAGCATCAAGCTCTTCTCGGTGCTGCCAGGCAATTGGACAAGAGGCAATGGGCAGAAACTGATGCACAGGAGGTTCCACCTTAATGTGAGGAAGAACTTCTTTACTGTGCAGGTGATCAAGAGCTGGAACAGACTGGTCAGGGAGATGTGGAGTCTCCCCCACTGGAGATATTCAAGAAGTGTCTGGATCAATCCTGTGCCATGTTCTCTAGAATGACCTTACTAGAGAAGGGAGGTTGGACCAGACGGTCCCTTCCAACCTGTGATTCTGTGATTTCTCACCCTCAACATACCAACAGTTAGGCTGAGGGTACACAAGAAGGTGGGGACACAGCTGCTCCCAATTGACCAAAGCAGTATTCCATGCTGCACAATGTCCTGCTCAGTAGTAAAAAGCTAGGGAAAGAAGGAGCAAGGGTGGGAGAGATACTTGGAGTTAGAGCATTTGTTTTCCCAAGTAATTCTTATGCATCATGGAGCCCTTCTTTCTTGGAAATGGCTGAACAGCCAGTGAAATAATTCCTTACTTTGCTTGCATAAACAGCTTTTATTTCCCTTCCCATATTAAACTGCCCCTATCTCAATCCCTGGGTGTTCTCACTTTTCCAGTTCTCCCCTCTCTCCCACTGGAGTGAGTGAGCAAGAGACTCTGTGGCTGAGCTGCTGGTCAGGGTTAACACACAACACTTGGGCACTGGATGTTTTATTACATTACTGAGGATGATGTAATTGTGATCTGTACTGTCTTCCCTGATACAAGAATAGTATAGCACATTTTAAGCTAAAAATCTGAGAAAAACCCAGCTTGCTGATCACACCCTTCAAGAAATTGCTCTCTATTTTGCCTGCAGTAATGCCATTGTGCAATATTGCAAGTCTCACTTAATTAATCAGTTCTGTACTCTTTAATCTACCAATGTACATTATTCCTCCTGTTATCTCCCTCAGCTGTGTGTGCTCTCACCCTGCACTCTGCAACACCATCTGATGTGTTTCCTGCTTGATGAACACTTCTGTGAAGAAGTCTATGTTTCTTCCTCTCTCTCCCGGTCAGTCAATGTGTGTAATTCCTCTGACATATGGAATTAAATATGTGACATTATATTTTTATATATTCTATACTTCTTTTACATCCATCTTCTGTTTCTTCATGACCTTCAGCTCTTCAAGAAACAAGATCTGCCAAATTCTATCAGGTCTCAAATAATGAGTTCTCATTGCCTTTCTTTCTTACCTCAGTGAGAGAGTCCTTGTTAGATATGTGTACACAGAAGCATTCAAGTCTTGATTTTTCAGGACACTTATGATACAGAGTTCTATGGAAAGATTTTCTACATATTACCATGAGCTTTCTGGTAAGGCTGTACTGCAGTGCACAAAGACAGTGCATAAATATAAAAACTGACAAACTTCAGAATAACTGGAGGGATTTGGATCAGCAGCAAAACCTGTGTTCTTTCTTTCCCAGTGCCACAATGAAGTATTGAGTACTAGAAAGATTCTACATGATGAGACATGAATAGCAAAATAAGAAGAAAAGTAGGATTCACGCTATAGTGTTAATATCTACAACTCAGATACCTTGAGCAATAATAAAGGCTTTCTAGAATTATTTAGTTTTCCTGAGTTTTTCTACCCAATCTCATTCTTTCTCTGTGATTTCTCTTCATACCTGTCAGAAAGAATTTCCAGATTTTTCTCTCCCTTTTGGAATGGTGTCTAAATGCTTGTATTTCCCTTACTCTGGCTTTCCTAAGACACATCTCCATTCTTAGTTGTGTATAATTAAATCATCCTCTCTTCTAATATAATTACCATTCCACTTCCTATTCTAGCTTAATTCACTCACTTTTTTTTTGACAATTTCTCATCTCTTTTCACTTAGGAGGCTCCTTCTGTACTCTAATTGTCTTTACAAATATCTTCATTTACCTAATTGTTACTTTCTGTTGCTCCAGGAAAAAAACCAAAACTGTTGCCTTATATGAGTGAAAATCTTGTCCTTAGCCACAGCAGTAGTTTCAGGATAAATGGGGTTGTGATACTGTCCCTTGCATGAACTTTGTGAGCCATGCAAAAAGAACATGTGTCTGTCCGGAGATGTGATGAGAGTGGAAATCCTACATTGAATCAGCTGGCTTTAATAATTCCCATCTATCCTAATCCTAGCGCTGGCAATACTTGTATTCCCAGAAGAGTGCAGCATTATGGATTTTCTCAGTCCTCCCACTCATGCACGAAATGGGTTGGAAATATTTTTCTCTGGAGTTCCAGCAGTTGCAGTGCTCTAGAAGATGAGTCACGGGCAGCAGTGAAGAGAGGACAATAGCAACAATGCATACTTCCCAGTGAATCTTAAAGAAATGCTGGGTTTGGCCTCTAAAATTCTTACTTGTATTCAATTCCATTCAAACAATTTGGCCAATGACAAGGGGCTTTCACCATAGTCAATGATGTCTGTCATTTCAGTCCCATCTAATTTGCTTTGAAGAGCTTTGCAAACCTTTTTCACTTTGTGTGCCTGGATTATAAAAGCTTAATCCTGGATGAAGCATCACTGAAGAAGAACTGAAAATAAGCAAAGAATGTTGAGTTCCCCATTTTATTTTTGTAATTACTGACTATTTTTTATGTCTTTCAAGAATAAAGCATTAAAAGGCAGGTTTAGGACATTGTTAGTGAGCACTGGAGATCAGCAGCCAGGTTTTAGCTACTTTCTGACCTTTCAAGCTGCAAGCCATGCAAACCCCATATTTCTAACCTGTTTCTTTAAAATTCCTAGGTTTTGTATCTGCAGTGCTAATCCAGTTATTTTATTTGTTTATTTTTCTTCTATGATGGCCTTGCATTTGGAAGGCTGCCTGAGGAAAGACGCCTAAAGGAAAAGAGGGAAACCAGACAGCTATAAAAATATCTTGCACTCTTTTCACAGCATAAAATGTATGGGCATGATGGCAACTCTCCCACCCTTTCTTGCTGGAGCTGTATACAGTAGAGAGACCACATCAGTACTGCCCTGGTGTGATCTTTTCTAAGATGCAGATAGTGCCATGCTGTGATATTTACAGCATCGCCCGCTGTGTTTAGTGGCAGATCTGCTAACAGCAGCAAATCTATTCCTGGCCTTGCAGAGTGGAATTCTGCCTACTCACTCTTTCCTCTCTCTGCATTGTCTTCTTCTGGTAATGTATTTTACATTCAGACTTCTCATGTTAAGTAGAGCCCAGACAAAAAAGAACTTTGAATCTGAGTGCTTTCAGATTTCTGAGTATGGGATAGATTTGAATTCCCCCATTAGAAGTAACCTTTCCTTCTGATTTTAGTATTGGGTGCTGTCCAGAACCATATGGGACCTAATTTCGAGCTGTATTAGCATGCAGCCAAGAACTCACAGCCAATCTGAAGAAACCTAGAACAAGCTGACAGAAATAATATGATAAGCAGAAAAATTATAAAATATTTACCCCAAAAGAGGGTAGAAACCTCTCAAACTTTGATCACTTTGTTTCTTTTAGTTTTTATGAGAAAAACTAAACGCTGATTCTACTTTCTTTCCCACAGTAACACACTTCATCTACTAAAAATTAAGTGTAATTTCTAAGATAGTTGTCCATCTCTGGGGAAGAGAAAAGGATGGACAATTATTTCTGCAAGTCTCAAGCAACTCATTTTTTAAAGTGGAATGAATGGCTCACTGGAAACTCCTTTCTCTCTCCCTTAACTGCAGTTCAGACATAGGATGTTTATATGTCTCAATATTTTTATATAACCCAATGTTCTTAGCCTTTGTGTAACTTTTATATGCAAAAAAACATGAAGCAGGATGCCATTATGAACCCCACTTTGTAGCTGTTCCAAGGGCCATGTTTTTGCATGACTTTACCAGGAGAGGTTAAAGCAAAGACCAAATTTAGCTTTTTCTAAATTTATTTGGTTTTTTAGATTTTTCATAGCTCCCTTAAAAATAGAGAGAAAAAGTTTGCAAAATCTGTGAATAAATGGGGATTGGCTGAACAGTACTTATTAAAATTGAAAATAGCATGCTAAAATATTTTTAGGCACTGTTTATACAAGTATCAAAATACCCTCTTTTAAAAAATCATTGCACCAAGTCTTTTGACACATGTAAACCAAAACTACCACTTTCTTTTTAGAAATGGAAGGGAGAAATTTAAACTAACATGGAGAGAGAAAAATAGAATCCATTCTTCTCACTCTCATAGCTGCGCTTTTAGCATATTTTCATTCTTCTCCCTCGCCAAATCAGCAAATTAACACACATCAATCCCCAAAGCAGCAAAGCCTTTACTCCACTTGTAACACTCACAAAGGTGCATTTGGGCCTCCCCAGTAAAGAAGAAAGATTGAACCAACACGGCACTTCAAATGTTGGGAAGGGTCTGGCACCTTTTTTTCCCAGCATCAAAACCATTTTTAAAATGCCTATAGTGGGAATCAGTATCCCCATTAGTATTTCAGCACGACAGAAGAAACTAAAGAGCATAACCAGTAGTTTGCCAAGCAGTCAGCTTTTAGCTGTGAGGAGCTTTGGTTACCAAATTGCCCTCTTCCACAAGGCATGAAGATACAACACATTTGTGGCAGCGTAACGTGAGCACTGTCTCTCTCCGCATCACATGGATGGCTGAGCCCATCATCACTCACACAAGAGTGTATGCAGCTGGGGAAAATTGAGCCTGGACATTTCAGTCCTTGGAGGCATTAGAATAAGAGATTTTTAACTTACACAGTTCTTCTGAGGACTTCTGAGGAAACCTTTTTACATGGGACATTTAAATCCTGAGATGTGCAGTCTATAATCTAATGTCAGATGGCTTGTCAGTAAATGTTTATGCCCAGTTTCTGGTGTAGAAGTGGGAAGCAGACATGTATTTGTCAAAATTTAAAAAATGTCTACAGCATCTATGTAATATTAAAATTTGTACAGGTCTTTATGCAGTCAGGTCCAGGGTAAGATGTAGTTTGTTTTTGAGTAGCTACAGAATGCATTAAACCCCCAAATCCTCTGGACTAACATGACAACTTAGGAATCACTGCTTCCTTCTTTGCATTCGCTGACCACAGACTGATCTTCAAATTTTCATCGTATTTTCTTTGTGATTCAGTTTATCAAGATAAATTAAGATACTCAATTTCCCTGACACAGCCCTGTGATTCATTGTCTAGCTACACTCAGCACAGTTCATCTCACTATTCCAGTCTTAGGCAACTGTTACCCTCCACCTAAGAGATGTGCTCCAATAGCTGGAGATCCCTTCTCCTTGCAACACCTTTCTTTCAGGATGATACCATATTTGAACTGTCTACTTTCCAAAATGTTTGTACCATACTTCTTTTTACAGTACATAGCTCTAAAGTTCAGCAGGCTTGGTATGGTACCATTCTAGAAATTACACAAGAACAGAAGATTTCCTGAAACACTTTGAATAACGTGCAAGTGATGGTGTCCAGTGTCAATAACTGCAGTCACATGGTGTTCTGATGGTCTTGAAGATGCCAGAGGCAGAAATACTGCTGTATGCTTTCAAATGTATGACAGAACCTTTGTTAATTGCAGAATCTTGACAAATCAGGGAAAGCACAGTGAAAATTGTGTGTTATGTTCAAGTGCTCGTCAGCTTTCCTGGTTATTAAGGAGTATTTGTCACCCATGAACTGCAACAGTGACATAGATCATACTTGGACTATAGTCTATTTATCACTTCATACTTTTGTTTCAAAACAGCTGAAATAGATTTCAACCAGGCAGAAATTTCTGCCTTGCATTTTTTTGTTTATGTATATGCACTGAATAACATCATGCTTCCTGGTATCAGCAGTTGCTATCAGACTCCTTTTTGAACTGTCAGAAAAAATAACTTTCTTAGAGCATTGATAATTTAGCTATCAGTATCTGAAGGTGTTGATTCTGTTCTCATGCTACTTATGTGGATGGCAAATTATTTCAATTTTCAAAATTTCTATTAAAAATAACACTGCTATAAATCTGGCAAGGTGAAAAAAGTGTGGCAAAAAAGTTACATAAATACAAGTAGCCTTCTGACTAAAAAAAAAAAATTGCATACGATGGGTGTATTATAATGTGGGTACACACACTATCTTGTCAACATTGTGATATTGCCAGAAGGTGTTTATGATCCAAATCAATAAAATACCCTTTCCTCTGAGTACTCGTGTCACATAAGATTGCACGCCATTATGTACACAATAATTCAGTGCACTGAGATTCCATTACCATTGTTTGGCTGCACTTCCATGGCAGGCTGACTGGCCCCTTCTGCAGCTTCATTTTCCAGCCACACAGACCATGGAAAACTGCAGCAGTGTTCTCTCTTGACCATTCAAGGTTCCTTTTACAGAAAGGAGGCTGTGGGAGGCACAGTGTGCATACAGGTATCACTCTGTTATAGAGCCATCTGCCCTACAGCTGACATGCAGACTGTGGTTTGCCCAGGAACACACTGAGGGAGGTAACTTATCTTAAGAATGAGCTTAGGTCAGACTTGTCTAAACAGGCACTATCAGGCATCTCAAAAGTGTGTGATAGCCTTGTCTTCCTGTGCAGACTTGACTGAGTAATGAGTGATTCCTTAGATAACAAGAATTACCTACAGGCTCCATAGGATTCCTATATTTAGCAGTAAATAGAAATACTGTATTTTCCTTCTGCTCCAGTTAGTGTTACGTACTATAAAAATTAACATATACAGACTGTTATATTCCTTTGTGGAATAACACAAAATCTTTGTGGAATGTGACATCACCATGTGCCTTGTAACAAGTGAGACATTTTTTCCCCATGTACTTTGTTTCTAAATAAAGCAACAACAATTCTGCCCTCCTCCCTTTTGTCTCTGGTTTCTAATGCTGTGATATTAATAAGGAGTGACATGTTTAAAGCCTTTCTTTATACTGGTGGAGAATATTTTTGCAATCTATACAGTGTAGTGCACCAAGTCGAGGACATTTTCATGGTGATTTTATGGCATAAGGCAAGAGGAGCTTATCTCCACAAAAATAATTACTCAAACAAATAGATCATTATAGTCAATTAAGAGAGAGAAATTATTGTTGTGGACATTTCAAGCAATGTAATTCATACAACTGCCCTCTGCTAAAAGTGCTGTGATGGTCTGCCTGATCTATGCACTATTTACCTTGGTCAGGCCATAGGATTATGTTCAGGCTCAGAGTGGGAATCAGAGGAATGGAAATGTTTTTGCTTTGATAACAAGAGCTGTTACAGCCTAATAAAGAGTTCTGTGCTGCTGAGCCATCTTCTTGCCCTTCCTCGGTATTCTCTTCAATCTGAAGGTCAGGAAATTCCTTAACTATCCAGTGACTATTTCCTGAGGCCTCCCACACACCTTAGGGGCTGCTGTTTGTTACTGGGGGTGGCACAAGCACGTCTTGAGTTTTAGACTTCTCCTCCACAGTTCTGAGACAGATTCCACTCCGTTTTTCTCTGTAAGACTGGTTATTTCTTAGCAACTTCCTCAGTAGTTTTGACACCAAGTGACTTCAAGCAGCAGATTCCCAGTGTTTCTTTCTTCCAATCTCATCAAGTGAGGAGACATACAGACAGTTTAGTGCAAGAAAATATACAGTCAAATCAAGTCAGTGGACAGCAAACCCAGTAACCATCCACATAGCCAACAAGATTTTCAGTCCTCTGTGCTGGAGGAAACAAAACAAATACTTTCTGGAGTGAAAAGAGGAGATAAAGCTACTGTATACCTTCCTAAATCCTTCTCTAGTCTAATCCAATCCTACAACTTGGACAGTGTATTTATTAATAAAGAAGTATTGATGTCCAAAAGAATAGTGAGACTAAAACGGTCCTTGCACACAGGGGATCTTTTAGTTTGCACTATCCAGGGGCATTTCTTAAGGACACAATTACACCTTTTGATTTAAAAATAGAGGCATGCAATCTCCATCTCATTAGTAATCATTTGAAAAGAAAATCACCATTCTACACTACAGAAGGAGAAGAGCATTAAAAATACTGACACAAGTGGCTTTCCTTCCTGTATTTAGTTTTCTTGTATTCTTTTCAGCTTTCCAAAACTTTTTTTGTAAAACTGAACTCGTGCTTAGTTATCCAAATCATGTGGTTCAAAACATATATCACTAATTGTATGCTGTTTTAATGTATATACTTCTAGAATCTGTATTTATAAATAATAAGAAAGTTCTTTATTAGGTTCACTTCAGAAAACACATCCATGTCCTACTATATTATGACCTTGTAAGATTAGGCATAACATTACCTATGAGTTCTTGCTTACCAGAAACACTTGTGAATTGCTGAATTGCTATCCTGGACTGCTATTTCTCCTTTAAAAATCTGAGATTGTTGGTGCTGTTTAAAAACACATGGTCTTACAAAGAGGAAAAAGACTGTGAGCAGTGGAGACTTTTCCCATAATTGTTGAGTAACTGGGTGTGAAAAGCACTCATGTGCTGTTCTGCCTTTCACATTTCCCAGTCTAGCTCTGCAGGAAAACTGAGAGTGTTCTACTGCATGATCTCATTCCTGAATCCATTTCTAATTATGTAAGATATAAAATTCTCTAGTCTGAAAGAAAATTTTCTTCTGTGAGTTGAAAGTGCAGGATCTGTATTAAATAGCCTGTTCCTGCCCTATAAGTTTTTTCTTCCCTAGCTGGCATACTCAATTTGCACAGAAATAATTGATGTTATAGCATATTCAATTATTTGGGCTTTTGGTGCTGGTGATGGCTTTATTTCTACAAAAGCACTTTTCCCTGCATAATAAAAATCTGAATTGCAGTGTTTAGGAGCACACAGAGTATTTTTTTGTTCCACATTACACAGAAGGATCATTTGGCATGTGTTGTCTTTTAGATTGGCCTGGAAAAAATGAGTGACAGGTGATTCCATGTTTGCTTGTGCTGAAGTTGCCACATTTGGTGTGCACAGCACAATGCAAAGGTGTTTCTGAAAAAAAAAATTCAGATTTTCATGGAGTTACAGAGTAATTGACTTTTCAAGGGGTTTTTTAGAGAGGTAATGAGTTATGACTGACATGTCCTGAGCTGATAATTTTTCACCCATTCATTTAGTTCAGCTGTCCAGTGTTTTCCTACAGTATCACTTTGACACAGAAGGAAAGAAAATACATTTTCAAACCTTTTCACTCAAAATAAGTAAAAGAATCATGCTCCTTTCTACAACCTGAATTCATAAAGATGAATGTATGGAGCATGTCGTAAGTTATGAAACCTCACAATGTATTTTCAATTAGTTTTGTGGCATAAGAAATATAATATCTGATTGGGGATCTTTGCTAACATGCTTCACAGGATAAGGTCTGTAGGGCAAAGGCAGTATATCATAAAACAACACTCACTGGCTTTATAATTGCCTAACAGCAATCCTTGTCCTAAACGACAAGTTAAGATTTCCAAAGATGCTAAGTATTCTCCCTCTGACAAATTTAGATATTGATTTTGAAGATATGGCTCTACCTGCTGTCTAATCCATGGAGAATTTTCATTTGGGTAACAGAATCATTATTCACTTCTGATAATCTTGGCCCTCTACATGGTCAGACAGCTGCACATGATGCTGGGATGCCATTTCCAGCAAAGCTAGTTGGCATCTTCTGTTGCTGCAAAAAGAAGATTTATATGGACTTTAAGGCGTCAGGAATGAATCCAATCTAGGTTTGCCACCATGTAGGATTTAACAAGAAACAAAGAAGAAGAAAATAAGTATAAATGTTTCCTCTCTTTCCTGTTCATAATAAAAAAGTTTCCTGTAGCCAAGAAATCAGGAGTAATAGAATCATAGAACGGTTTGGGTTGGAAGGGACCTTAGATACTGTCTAGTTCCAAGCCCCCTGCCATGGACAGGGACAAATTCCACTAGACCAGGTTGCTCAGAGCTCAATCCAATCTGGCCTTGGAGACATCCAGGCATGAGGCATCTATGGCTTCTCTGGGCTACCAGTGCCAGTGCCTCATCCACCACAGAGTAAACATATTTCTTCCTTATGTCTATTCTAAATTTCTCCTCTTTTAGTTTAAAGCCGTCGTCCCTTGTCCTATCACTACATGTCCTTCTAAAATGTCTGTCTCTAGCTTTATTGTATTCCCCTTTAGGTACTGGAAGGCCACAGTAAGCTCTTCCCAGAGCCTTGTCTTCTCCAGGCTGGACAACCCCGACTTTCTCAGTATGTCCATGAGGTGCTCATTCCTCTGACTGTATTTGTGGCCCTCCTCTGGACTGACTCCAGCAGGTTCACATCATTCCTGTGCTGAGGGCCCCAGAACTGGATGCAGCCCAGGACACGTTTGGCTCTCTGGGCTGGCAGTGCCCACGGCTGGGTCATGTCCAGCCCCTCACCCAGCAGCACCTCCAAGTCCTCCTGGGCAGGGCTGCTCTTAATCCAGCCTGTATTTGTCCTTGGGATTGCTCTGACCCAGGTGTAGCACTTTACACTCCTTGAGTTGTGGGATAGTCTTGTTTTACATATCACTAAGGTATATATAAAAACTCAGCTTTTCATTTTTATGTTTTTCCAAAAGACTTTGTCACTGGGATCTTTAGGAATGTGGAGTCTTGTACTCCACTTCTGTACAGAGAGTTAAATGATAAAAGATCTGTACAAAGAAAATTCTGGATGCTAAGGGAAACGACCTGTTAGTAATAAATATCAAATAGGTCTTTTTGGAATGGCTCTCAGTAACCAAAAATATCAACACTTGAAGTAGCTTTAATAAATATCAATTTTCTCACTTTTTTCTTAATGTTTTGTACTGATCTGTTTATTACTTTTAAATTTTTCTAGCACTGGGAGCACCTGAATATGTAGCATACACTTCTGTAGCACTGAAAGTATACTTTCTACTTAATTCTGAAAATACAAGTATGACAGTTTTCTCTCATTATATTAATTAATATTAAGAAAACTTTCTTTAGGTCCATTATTCTATATTAAAAACTTTAGGAAATATTACTGATAGGAAATGAAATTACATTTCAGTACAGCAAGAAGAAATCAGTAGAGCAACAAAGCTAGTGAGGTGTCTACAGGATAACTCCTATGAGGAGTGACTGAGGGAACTGGGATTGTTTAACCTGGAGTAAAGGACTCTCAGGGAGACCTTATCACACTCTTCAACTCCCTGAAAGGAGGTTGTGGCCAGCTGGAGGTTGGTCTCTGCTCCCAGGAAACAAGTGACAGGGCAAGACGAAATGGCCTCGAGTTATGCCAGGGGAGGTGTAGATTGGATATTAGGTAAAAAAATTCACCAACAGGCTTATGAAGCATTGAAACAGGCTGCCCAAAGAAGTGGCAGAATTACTGTCCCTGGAGGTATTTAAAAAACATGCAGATGTGGCTCTTATGGACACAGATTAGTGGTGAAGTTGGCAGTGTTAAGTTAATGGCTGGACTCGATGATGATAAAGTTCTTTTTCAAACTACATAATTCTGTGATTTTACAGCATTTTTGTCTAGGCAAAATACCACTTAACATCTAATTCCATTTCGTACCAAAGCACAACTCTTTAATTTTTGTAATAACATTCTAATTTAATTTTTTGCATCTATCAGTTTAGATGATAAAAATCACCCATTACAGATCTTAGCATTTAAATTAATTGATAGCATTGAACTGACAGATAAAACTTTGACAGGGTTTTATGTATTTTTTACCACAGCTAATCCTACATCCTCTTAATCAGTAGAGCCTGTAATTTCACAAAAAAAAAAAAAAATCTGTCAGATACTATTGAAATCCTGTCATTTTCATTGATTTCCCAGTTAGTCTCAAGCTTCTTTAAGCCCTTCCCTATGTCTCTGCAGTTTTGAACTAGCTTGTGCAGGCATTGCTCTGCAGCCACTTATCTGCATCTGAACCACAGCCATGTGAGGGGCTAAGGAGGTCACCATCAGGGAGACTGCCTCTTGCCAAGCTCTTACACACTTTTCTAAACCACTGGAAGACTACAGTAATTTAGTGGTATCTTATACACAGATATCTCACTGAAAGCTCAAGGCAATGAGGAGTCTGGCTGATGGAGTTTGTCCAAAGCATCTGCAGGAATTTGAATTATTGTATGTATTTCAGGTGCTTGTAGAATATATATTCCTCATGTTTAGCAAACTGAATCTCAATACATATTAGATTTTTTTAAATTAAAATCAGGCNGGTTTGCAACACTCTCCAGCCATCCAGTCATGTACTGAAAATGGCACCAAAGTGAAGTGTCCCACAGGTGTTAAAACAAGGTGGGAAGGGAAAGCTCAGTTTTGTTCAGCTTCCTGTGCCAAATTTGACAAGTCACGACAAGTTTTGACTCCTGAAATGTTTGCAGTAAGTATTCTTCCTGTATAAAGTTCTGTAGGCCACGCAGGTTTATATTTTTTCCTGTAATGATGACAATCTGGCAGTCTTACCAAACAGCAGAAATAATATAAAGTTGACTAGGTGTCAGAGAAAAGAATTCAAAAAGATTCATATAGAATAAAATGCAAAATTTTTTTTTCTATATGTGTCTATCTAATGCTTGAAAACAGATTTTCTTTCCAGTACTCTATTAAGCAACTTAAAACTAATTTCTCAAAACACTTGACACTTTAAGGAGATGCACAATTTCAAGGCCTTACAGTAGTTACCAGGATTTCATTCACAGCAAGGACTGCCAACCCTGAAACAAGTGAGGCACTTCACCACTTTATTCTTGTTTATCAGCTCTGAGCAGGTAATGAACAAATTCTTCACATACTTTGATTTGACATAAGGTAGAAAAAATAGATTTTAATAACTTATGAGGTTTACATTACAAAAAGACTATTGCAAAGGCATCCTAAGGGTTTCTAAATTAGTCCAAACCTCTAGAAATGCTTTCTAGCCACCTAATTCATCTCAATGTGATTATCTGTTTCTTTGGGACATTTCATGTTAGTAAGATATTTTTAAGGCTTATTTCTAAATGAGGACACATTTTTGGATGAAGATAGAAATGTCTAAACTGGTTCTTTTTGTCACAAGAAGTTATCATCACAAAAGCACTTCAGGGAAGAATAAGTTGTAAGTAACACAGCCTAGGTTTGGGCTAAAATCTGCATGCTAACAAAAATCTCCAAACTGAGACTAATTAGAAATGAATGGGATCATCCCTGCTTTTTGCAAAACCAAATTTTGACCCAGACTATGAAAAATCAATACCAGCTGTAGTTTTAGCCAGATGGACATTAGATGGATTAAATGACTAAAAATATTCTCAGAAGAATTCTGAGGGAATTAGGAGTTATCTTAATTTTTGCCTTCTAATTGTTGCAACAAAACCTGAAATTATTTGTTCCAGCAACCATTCTCTCCCCAAGTCCTCTTATTTCAGGAGAACCTTGGAATGCTGTAAGTGTCAGGACAAATAACACCTTCACATGTATGCTGCTCACTGACCTCAAACCACATGAATAAAAGGCCAAGAGAAACCGTGGTGGAATAAGATGCAGTGTTTTAGTAAGGAATACATGTTTTATATTTTTTGGCATTATGCCACTATTCAGAATTGAGGGATGGATTATTGTGGATTTGTTTTCTTTCAGGAATTAGGGCTGGCCTTGGCTTAGCTTCAGTACTGCAGAGGTATTAACTGCAATGCATTTCTGTCTTACAGCTTCATCCCATTTAGCCATTGTGACTTTGGAGTGACTTCCAAAGCAATCCAATCAGAATGAGTTGGCAGATTAATGTTAACTTTCATGTCAGGACTGAAGGCAATGCAAAATGAAAATGCTAAAAGAAGAGGCACTGCACCAGCCATACTGTAGCTAAAAATAAAACCAAACTGTCTCATGTGAGCTAATGAGCCTTTGTTTAATCTACAAATGGATAAAGCATTAGTAAACTGCCTTTCTGGGTATTAATGACTCTCAAATATTTAAATAAAATTGTAGCCTCTGCACTGTCTTTTATTCATGTAAGATTTTGTATTATCACAGAAGTTTCCTTGGCAGACACTGAGTTTGTGATAAATTTTATATTGCAGTTCCTCAGTAACAATATTGGCAAGATTAGAAGAGATTCACTGTTTCACCTTTTGTCTGGGCAGTGGTTCAAATTGTGCTTCTCTCCTTGCAAAAAAATCAGTATGGAGTATGTTGATATATATTTTGGGGATCAGATGCCAAGGGGGGAGTTTGAAACAGTGTAAATTACACATACCTCAATGTAATTTGAATATTTATTCTAATACAAACATCCAAGATCAGTGATCAACATAGCTCTTTGGCAGGACTATATTACAACTAATTAGAGCTTGTATTGTCATATGTGACTCAAGGTTTTAGTCAAACACATTCCACTCAATCTAATGACTTAATTTCCATCTCAGTCTCATCAACACAATACACTACCATTACAATACTGATCAGTACTAATGCAGTTTTTAGCTTCTCAGATCTGTAAACAAACTTCATGAGTTCCTAGTCACAATCAAATAAAACTGTTCTTTTTTCAACATCAAAGATATTTTTGGTTTTGCCATAACATTTTTTCAGTTTCATTGTTCTCCATTTTCCTATATGTTAGAACACAATTAAAAAAGCCTAGTCTTCAGGTCTTTCTCTTTATAGTTTTAATAACCCCTTGCTTTAATATGTGAATACACTTCTCTCAGTACTGTTTTTGTTCCAAGACTCAAATATGTTGTTTTATTCACAGTAGAATGGAAATCTTGGTGTATGATTTTGCACACCCTCTCATTTCCTTTCTTTTAAGTTGAGAAATGCATGACAGAAAAAAACCCTAACAATGAAAATGCCAGACAATAGGACTTTGGACAAACTGGACAAATAATTGCTCTGATAATTTCTCATACCCATATACTCATGCAGATGCTTTCTCAAAAGTATACTGACACATTAAATAGCAAATAAATAGGACCTAACAGCTGTATTAAATATAGAGAAGCCCTATGCAGTCAAGTGGATGGGCTGCAAGACAGGGACTTGGAGAGCAAGTTCCCCTCCACTGTAAGAGAAATCAGGTTCCCTTGAGAAACAAAGATTTATAGAAACCTTTGGCACCCAATGAGATGCATCCCAGAGTCTTGAGAAAATCGACTTGCCAAGTCACTCTCCAAGATATTTAAAAATTGATGGCAGTCAGGCAAAGTCCCAGGTGACTGGAAAAAGAGAAACATTGTACCCATCTCTTAGAAAGGTAAA
The DNA here is from genome assembly GCA_013398075.1 of Notiomystis cincta. Lineage (NCBI taxonomy): Eukaryota > Metazoa > Chordata > Aves > Passeriformes > Notiomystidae > Notiomystis > Notiomystis cincta. Next base: position 160,851 of record VZRX01011761.1, on the reverse strand, counting down.
GAAGAGGACTACTGACCTGTCAGCCTCACCTCTGTGCCTGGGAAGGCCATGGAACAGACCCTCCTGGAAACTGTGCTAAGGCACATGGAGGACAGGGAGGTGACTTGAGACAGCCAGCAATCCTTCACTAAGGACAAATCCTGCCTGACCAAGGTAGTGGCCTTCTATGTTGGACTGACTCCATCAGTGGACAAGAGAAGGGCTATGGATCTATATCATAGGTATGGATCTATTAATCTATCTGAACTTCGGTAAGGCCTTTGAAATTGTGCCCCACAAAATCCTTCTGTCTAAATTGGAGAGGGAAGGATCTGGTGCATGGACAGTGTGGTGGATGATGAATTGATTGGACAGTGACAACCAGAGGATAGTGGTCAAGGACTCAGGGTCCCAATGGACATCAGTAACAAGTGTTCAGGGATCTGTACTGGGAGGAATGTTATTTAATGTCTTCATTAATGACAGGGGAATGACCCCTGCAAAGATTAGTGGTGCAGTTGACACTCCTGAAGGACAGGATGCCATCCAGAGGGACGTGGACAAGGAGGGGGCCCATGGGAATCTCCTGAGATTTAACAAGACTAAGTGCAAGATGCTGCACCTGGGTCAGGGCAATCCCTCATATCAATAAAGGGGGGGGATGAACAGATGGAGAGCAGCCCTGCCCAAAAGAATTTGGAGGTGCTGCTGGGTGAGAGGCTGGACATGACCCAGCCCAGAGAGCCAAAGGTGTCCTGGGCTGCATCCAGAGCAGCGTGGGCAGCAGGGAGAGGGAGGGGATTGTGCCCCTCTGCTCTGCTCTGCTGTGGTGAGAGCCCACCTGCAGTGCTGCATCAGCTCTGGGCTGCCCAGCACAGGAAGGACAGGGAGCTGCTGCAGTGAGCCCAGAGGAGGCCACCAGGATGATCAGGGGGATGGAGAACCTCTCCTGTGAGAAAAGGCTGAGAGAGTTGGGATTGTTCAGCCTGGAAAAGAGAAGGCTATGTAAAGACCTTATTGAAGCCTTCCAGTACATGAAGGAAGCTTACAAGGAAGAGGGAGATGGACTTTTTACAAGGGCCTAGAGTGACAGGACAAGGGGCACTGACTTTAAATTTAAGAAGGGTAGGTTTAGAGTAGACATGAGTAAGAGATTTTTACAATGAGGATGGTTAAACACAGGAACAGGTTCCCCTGAGAAGCTGTGGGCAACTCATTCCTGGAAGTGTTTAAGGCCAAGTTGAATGGGACTCTGAGCAACCTGGTCTAGGGAAAGGTGTCCCTGCCCATGGTAGGCAGGTGGGACTAGGTGACCTTTAAAGGGTCCCTTCCAACTCAAACTATTCTGTGATTCTATAATAGGCACACTAGAAAACAGAAAGATAGACCTCCCCATACTTACCATGTGTAATTATTCAAATAAAAACAATATAGTCTAACAATATTGTTAACAAAATGTCATCTGTAAATGTTAGTGAATTTTTCTAGAAGGTCAAAATATGAAAAAAATTAAATTTATAAGTGCTGAATCTAAGACAAGTTAAATTAAATTTCAAGGAAAAAGTTGCTACATGCAGTTTGTTAAATATGAACTGTCAAATGCTTTTGCCCTACTTCCACTTTTGGCTGCTTTGATTCTTTCTTTTTTGCAGAGTAGACCTGTTTTACTCTGGATGTGGTTGCTGTGAGCTATGGATTCACGTGGGATGTCAAGGTGGTAGATAGCTCCTCCTGCAGCATTTTGGCTGATGCCAGCAGAACTTGGACAGGCAGAGTGATGCAGTTCTTATATAACACCCCAGGGTTAAAAGCTGAGTTTCCTCCCTTTTCAGCAGCATTCAGCTTACTTTTCTTGTTCTGGCATAGAGTACTACATATCAAACTTGACAACACTGAAGTACTGAAAAATAGCCACTTAGTACTGAGAAACCTCAAATCTTCTTAATCTTTAGGTGATATAAACTGGACTAAGCAATTTCATCTTTGGAATATTTCCCTGACATTTTTTAATTGCTTTTTCCTTTTCTCTAAATTTCACAAGCTATGTATGATGGTGATATTTATTGTGCAAAATTAACTGATTCAAATGCCATACTTCATAGTATGTGTTCACATCCCAGGTATCAGAATTGGTGTACATACATCACTGGTGTATTTTGGTGGTGAGATAAATTCAGTACCTTTCAGGCTAAGCAGCAGCTAAGCAGGGCTTTCTGAGGGTCTCACAGCTGGACTGGAGAGACAGAGTAGCAGCCTAAATTTAGAGAGCTGAAGTGTTGTCTAGATTCCAAAGCTATGTGAGAGAAGCAGGGAGCTAATCTTCTACTGGGCAAGGATTGTTATTTCTGAAGGCTTGGGCCTTAGGAAAGCATGTGCCAATGTTTTGAGATAATGAGATTTTAGTTCTTGCTTATACTCCTTGCTGGCTGGGGACTATGCTGAACTAATCATGTGAAACAATTATGTCTCTTGTACAGAAATACAATAAATTTCTTGTACAAATTATAGGGATGTGCTCACTGCAGTCCAAGAACTCCTCTTAGCTGCTCTGAATGTCCTCGATATTTAATAGGTGATTGGAACTAAAGTATTTGATCCTAGATATCTTAAGTAGGTGCTGTCTATGTAGGCTGAAATAGATCACAAATGGGAAATCTGGTTACAGAAAGTTTGGTTTCTGAGCTTCTTTATGTCCATTTCTGCCTCCTGGTGTGTTCTTCCTGTCCTTTAAGGCATATAGTAAACTAATACTTAATCTGTTACCTATAAAATATGGCATCCTTCTTTTTGTGCTTTCTCTTATGTACTGCCTGAACACCAGAGTTTACCTCTGTACTTATTTGCTAAAATCTACTTCAGAGTTACTCATCAAAGAAAACCAGGATGACAAGTAATATTATTGAAAAATATCCCTTGGGGTTTGGTTTTTTTTTTCTGTGACTCAAATGCTTTCCTTTTAAGAACTTGTATATTAAATTTTAATCATGCAGATCTTTCATCAATAAATTCCAGTTACCTAGTAATTATACAAATCAAATCTAATGGAAATATTCGCAGAAGTTTAGCTAAAATGTAATCTATAAAAAAGCTACTATAACTAGCTGAATAGCAATATAAATATAACTAATAAAGATAATTTATTTGTGATAAAGAGGTAAATTACATAAAATAGCTACTGTTCTTGGCAGTATATACTGATTTGTAGAAATTCATATTGTTGCAGCTTGCTAGTAACTTCATAATTCTTGTTACCATTTTACTGAATTTTCTACTAATCTTTCTTCTGATGTGATGGTGCATGTTTTTTCAACTCTTTGAATACTTTTGCTATTGTAAAAGGGTATGATAACACTTTACAGACCAGACACAGAGAGGTAGTAGATGACTGTGCTGGTATTGTGTATGGCAAGTAAAATTCACCTCCAGGGCCTTTCCAGACAAGGAGGCACATCTGTGGATTATTTGCATGCAGATAGAATCACTCACAAGAGGTGAAGGCTGCCATACGTGATGCTGAATTCTATTTTCTGTTTGCAGAAACATATAAATGTGGCTGCCTTTTACCAGCTTTCATGTGAGCTTATGTTCATGATAGGTAATTGAAAAGGAACTGTGCAGAAAAGGAGCTGGGCATGCTGGTGGACATCAAGGTGAATTTGAGCCAGCAATGTGCCCTGGCAGCAAAGAAGGCAAATGTTATACTGGGCTGCATTGGGAAGGTTGTTGCCAGCAGGTTGAGTGAGCTGCCCCTGTCCTTCTACTCAGCACAGGTGAGGAAACTCCCAGAGTATTGTGTCCAGCTGGGCTTCCCAGTAAACAGAAAATCAGACATTCTGGAGAGAATCCAGTGAGAGGCCACAAAGATGAGTAGGGGACTGGAGCATCTCTCCCGTGGGGAAAGGCTGAGTGAGGTGGTGCTTTTCAGCCTGCTGCAGGGGCATCGCTGTACATAAATAAATGCCTGAAAGGATGGTGTAAAGCAGAGGGAGACAGACTCTTTTAGTGACATCCAGTGTCAGGACCAGGGACAATGGCCACAAACTGAAATACAAGAGGGTCTGTCTGAACATCAAGAACCACCAAGAACTGTCAAAGGTTACCCAGAGAAGTTGTGAAGTCGTCAGTTTTGGAGACATTAAAAATTCACCTGAACATGATCTTGGGCAATCAGCCCTAGGGGAACCTGCTTGAGGAATCCTGTAATTTTGTGATTCTGTGATTTTGTGAACTCACAGTACAGCTGAAAAATTATTTTTCATGAGATATGATGCATGTTGCACTGGGTTTACTCTGCAGAGAAAATTCTTATGTGTAATACACTGAAAATCTTTATTATAGGATTCTGTATAAATATCTGAAACACAGTATGCAAGGACATGTTTATTCAGACTGAAATGTGTTTTAGTGTGCTATAAAGATTTTTTTAAATTCTTGAAAATTTGATTGAATGCTTAATTCTCCTTTTTATTATAGTCACACCATTACTTAGCCTTCTAAAAGCTCTTTTGACTTGTATATACTTGATACAAGTACAACCTAACACTTTCTGGTTTGTTTTGAGATACACTTGAGTTAGCAGGGGTACTGCTATCTCTGACCACAGACATCAGTCATTAGTGAGAATTGTGATTATCTTTGTGAGGGAAACATCCATCCTTTAGGTGAGGTCCAATTCTATTTACAAAATCAGGTGTAGATTAGAATGAGGGTTTTCTTTAAAATTCTCCTGTGTAAATGAATCCTGTACTTCATCATGTAAATAGTAGAGAAGTATTGCTATTCTATATACTACTGGATTCAGAGGTCAATATTTTAAGAATAAAGATTTATGGATTTGTGATATTGTATTAAAAATTGAAAATTCATGACATTCAGGGCAATTCTGCCACAGGAAGATTAATTCTTAACATGTGGATAATTTTTTTTGCTCTAAATGGAAACTGTTTTCTTGCTCAACAATACATCTGCTACAACTTCCTTGCAGGAGAAAAAGTAGAGAAATATCAAAACCAGTATTTCTCCCCTTCATGCATGCCTGCAGTATCTAATGGTATTGTAGCAGTAATTTCCTCAAAAGTGGTTCATTACCAGCAGTTAACAACCCCTTCTGGCAATTAACTAATTATCTTGCCTTTGACTGTGGTGAAAGGAAATGGCTATCAAGGGCATTGTTTGCTCAATTAACCAAAAGCAGTAGACACAGTAATAATTGTAGAAGGAAATCCCTCCAAAATGCAGTAATTTCACTCAATTTTTCACAGGAGCTGTGCAGTCTGATATGTTAAACTAAAGAAATTCAGAGGAGTTACCATGCAAGGGCGCGTGCGTGTGGTGTTGTTTGTGGTTTGTTTTTTCCAGCCGTTATTAGGACAAGGATATTCTTCTGTGAAATGCCAGTTCCTGGGCTGTGCCAAGGTCGATGGCATTTTCAGAGCTCTAACTAAAGCAGCCATGAGCTGCCCTGGCTGGGATGGCTCTGGTATCGTGGGAGCTGGATGGAGCCCAGGGCATGATTCTGCTTGGCCAGCTGCCTTTCCCCAGAAGAGCTGCCATGGCTTCCTCCACGTGGGCGGAGGGATGGATGGATGGATGGGCATGGATGCCTCCTACAGAGGGCACAGCAACACCTCCATATGGCCCATGCAGAAAAGACAAGACAGAGCTGGTTTCTTGTGCTAGTGAAAAGATTGGCCTGTGTCTCTCAGTGCAATGCCTTGAGGCTTCAGTGTAAGATTTATAACAAAAAAAAAACAAAAACCCCAAGTAACTCACCACTACATAAACACTGCTGGCTAGAAGTTCTTCAGTGAAAGATCATACATTATGGAATAAGTTTTGAAAAAAAAAGAGATGCTTTTTATTCAAGACAGCTGACATAATTTATAATTTCTCCTTTTCTTCAGAGGAAAAGATTATACTTCTTATATAACATAATGCTAAACAAGTTACCTAATACCATGTATTAGGTAAATAATTGTACCATGAGAGGTACAAATTTAATGGCAATAAATTAATTTCCTTACCTTTTTCCCCATGTTCTTCACTATTCTTGGCTTTTTCTGTTGACTCAAGCTGACTCCACTTTTCTCAGATGTCCAAACACTGCAAGGTGGGTTGCTTTTCTTTCCAATTTTTTTTCCCTGTAGAAAATAAGAATTGATACACTTGTAAATAAATCACAGCTCTCAAAAAATAAACAACTGAATATTATCACTGGCTTTTCTTTCCTCCCTGTTAGTGGTAATGGAAAAAAGCAACAAACTCTTCTTCTCCTCCCATCCCCAGCCATGAACTGTCACTATTTTCTGGCTAGGAACAAAAACAGATTTTGGAAACCTGGATATATGATAACTGCCGATATTTCTTGTTACTTTAGAAGTAATAATAACATAAATATGTTAGAAATTCAGGGTTCTGAGACCTTGTAAAACCAATTCCAAAGTATCTGAGAAAAAACCAGTTAGATTTGTTTTCTCTCTCACAACGCAGTGTTTACACTTTCCCCTCAGTAATCTCTCTCTAAACTCAGTTACATCATTTATCTTCCTTACTATTCATATAAACAAAGCAACCCAACCCTACCTGCAGTTTCTAAATTCTTCTGATTTCTCACTATTTCCTCTGATATCTCAGCTCTGCACTAAAAGAATTTATTTTACCTTTTGCAGTTGGCAAGGCTCTTTGGAAACATCCTTGTTGAAGGAAATATAAGGCATAAAATACATGAAGGTGGAGATATGGTACATTCAATTAATTTTGTTAAAGCCTTTTCACTAAAGAGTAAAACCTTTGTCCATATCTAATGATCTAAGGTTTGCAGTTTCATAGAAACTCTTTGGTGAATTCTAATGAGTAATTAAGTCTTCAAGGTTTGTGGAAAAATTATGTTGTACAGAGAACTGCATATTATAACGTGTTTAAATCTGTAGTCAATGCTTCTGGTGTATAGCAGATCATTTTTCTTAAATAAATTTTTTATTTATCATTATTAAATACATACCACTGTGATCAGTTTGTGAAAATGTATCATGTGAACTTGAATAACATTTCTGCCACCTATGTAAGGACAGGCAAGTACTGCACAGTACTACATAACCATAAAGACAATTTAATATCTCCTTTCTTTGGTTGTTTTGATTTGACATGGAAATATAGCCAATAACCCGAACGTAGTAACTGATACATTAGAGACTATTTGTCTACTAGCAGCAAAACTATAAACCTGTCATTGTAATAATTCATATTATGTTGCTTCCAACCTACCTAAATATGGCATTTTTTATAATCAAGCTTCACGAGCTGCTGCTCTATAAAGCAGGTTAATCCTGACCTGAAGAGCTACTAGAAATAACATGCTAAAGAATCAACTGACAATAAAAATTAATCTGCACAATATTTCAGAATCAACTGAATGCTATGCCTGAAAGACGACTCCTGCTCTTTAGTTTAACATTAGATTGAAAGCAGATGGGTAATATGCATGTCCATATGTCTTAACATCCTGTGGGCTCACCATCCTGTGACTCTTTTTTGACTTAGACCACATCTACCACTTCTTAAGACTTTATGGAATTAAAACAAGCTTAAGTCACCAAAAAGCATCTAGATTCCATGCTGCTCTCACTTAGAAATCATGACTAATGAATGACAGTTTAGAGAATACAGTCTTCCATTGCTAGTGACCAAGCTTCTGCAGGCAAAATAAAATGAAAACGTGTTATCCATAGGTGAGAACCATTGCCCAGATCATTAGAAATGAGAATAATGAAAATTGGTCATTAAGAATTGCATCACATTAGTGGATAAAACAGAAAACATTATTTTATTATAAAATTTGCCATCTAGATGCCATTCCCTGAGTTGTCTTAAAGTCGTTCTTAAAGAAATCGGTTCAAATGAACACATGATGAAAACATATAAAAAAGAGAATTGTACAGTGCTGTATATTGTCTATGGTATAATTTGAATGAAGACTTCACAGGACAAAATCATATATTCCCTTGCAAAACTCTCAAATGACATAAAGTATTAAACTTGAAAATTTCTACTGAGAGACTGTATACATCTGAAAACCAAAGTTCAAAAGAAAGGAATAACTCTCAAATTACAACAAAAATATGTTAAAGTAAATTATTTAGTTAAATTATTATAGTTATAAATTTAGCTTAGAGCAAAGATGTATACAATCTGCATAAAAGAAGCCCTATTGAAAGAATCCAAGAAGCTCCTGATTGACTGAACTCTTGTATAATTGGCAATAAAGAAAAAACTCTCTGTCTATACCTTCCTCTGTAATGCTGTGTTGTCAGAAAAGACAGTTTATCTGTGCTCTCCTCATTCTCTAAATGCAGGATCATGTTCCAGCTTAGCATAAAGATAGATGCAGTAACACATCATGCCTAAAGTAATATGCCACTTACACAGCAGACGGAGCCCAGCAAGTCAGACTAGTTTGGGAAAGTGACCACAAAAGAAGTATTTTAGCATGAAAGATCAGCACAGCACAACAGCAGGAATTTTTATTCTTTCCAGTCTACTGTAGCAAGCTTACTTCTTGCTGAAGAAAGAAAGCCTGCTGCAGTAGAGCAGACATGCCACTTGAAAATGTTCACTTACATCACCCCAACAACCCTTGGAAAGGGAACATTGGTGATTAATGTTTTAGGAATAGCTTTTTCCATTTTAAGGCAAATCATTAATCTGCTCATTCACCTGCAGACTGCTGTTGTTTTTGCCTTCCTGTTAGGTTCCCTGATACTTGTGACAGAGATTTTAAAAAGCATTTTGTTGGAGGCCTACCTTCCTTTCTGCTGCAGTCAAAGATAAAAGTCCCCTTGGTTTTCACTGGGAGCAAATGACTGTAAATTCTAGTTATAGTTTCTTCTTGCCATAGGCTTTTAATTTCTGACATCATCATAGATTTCCATATGTTTCTAAAAGAGTTACTTTTCTAATAGCAATTCAAAACTATTTTTTTTAAAGACTGCATACCAGTTTTATTGCTATTTCCAAGTACAGAAGATATAACCTAAAACATAACAGAACATATTATTTATTATAATGTATTTTTGAAATATCAGCAGCACTAATTAGGCTAAGCCCTTCTTTCTGAGTTTCCATGAAACTGTATTTGTAGGGCTGTTAGAATGAACAGAGAAAATGTCTATGCCATTTTGTAGGATACTTCATAATGGCAACAACCAGGCTTCACAGAAAATGGCTGATTTCTACTATAAACAAAAAAGGCATTAGCATTGCATAATAGCTCCAGGGCTGGTTTCAGCTGCATTATGTCACATAAGGATGAATGTGAGAATTGCAAGGTGATCTGGGGTGAAAAGCACAGTATGTTTCCTAAACTAGAAACAGTCAAAACCTATCGATGCATCCTGATAACACTTACTTCCAAAACCATTCAGAAAATCAACATATCTCCTTAAAAGCCTTCATAAATGTTTAACACCTTGGCACAAGAATACCTATGCCCTTAGTACAAAAGGTTTTGTCTGGATTACAGATTACTGCTGATGTCTGTTTTTCCATCTAGATCTGTGGCACCCTTGGTGCTCGCCCTTGTGTGCAGATGAAAGGCGTCCTTTGACACTCAGGGCTGGCAATATTTGTCAGTTCTGTGGCTCTGGCTTCAGGCTCCCAGATAGTCATGAGACAATCTGAGGGAGTAGCCAGAGGTTTGAAGTTAACAAAAAGTGACTGAGTTTATATCAAGGACTATGTTAAATAAGGTTAGGTCATCTGGTTTAAGCAAGCACATTATAAAGAATGCTGGTGTTTAAATAAGTATTTTTTATCACAATACTTAGGTTAATGCCTCATTGTGTCACTCAGTTTGTTCCTTAAGTCAAAGAGAAGTGTTTGTGAGAGGTCAGTCAGAGTTACCATTTGGCATCTTTTTTTTTAAACTTATTTTTCTTGTCTTAGAAGAGTTCTTTTGTAGCTACAGGAGGAAACGAAATGTGTACACTGACACCGAAAGCTATACAATGGTTTTTAACACCAAGAGAACACATAGAAGCACAAAATATTTGGCAAATTATTTGAGCAATCACTTTTGTGGAACCATAGTCTATGTACCAATGCTTATAGACAGAGAGCTAAAATTTGTTGAATAATTTTTATCAAATTTTACTGGTGAATATTAGTTTGGGAAAAAGGCAGGCCTACACTGCAGCAATATTATATTGCTTTTAAGTGGCCTAGAAGAAGAGTTTGCAAGAAGATGTCATGTTATTTTATTGTCAAGCCACTAGCAAAGATCTGTCTTCTTTGAGGCACAGAGTATCAACTCTGTGACAGACTGGGAGATTATCTCAGAATCAGAACTTTGAATGATAGCTGCTCAGTGCTGAATGGAAGGCTGGGAAAAGAAAGAACAAGGGCTGCTGTCTCAAGATCAGCATAGCTGGGTTCCCAGTACAAGTACCAAAGCACCAAGTCCATGTGTTTTGTGCTTGGACTTCTGATAACTCTCCAGAAAGTATTTAGAGTTAATGGTTTTTTGTATGCACTCTCAATGTTTTATATGCAAATGTGCCTATGCAGGATCCTTTTTATATTTTCTATTTAATTTTTTTCTTTTCTTTTTCTTTATTCTTGAAATCTTTTCTACCTTGGTGATTTGCAAAGTCATTACATGAATAAGTAGGAAATAGGAATCGTTATACTTTGTCTAAATTTTTCTTAAAATAATCTATTTTTAACTTTTCTCTACAGAAATGTTTCTGTAACTTTTCTACACTAAGGTATATCCCAGCTCTTAAATTTTCCCCTACTTTATTTTGTCTACTTCTTTTTTTCCTCCCAAATACTGTGCCATAAACCACATACAGATAATTTCTGATTTAATCAGAATTCTGAATGAATATCACCTACTTAACATTTTGCTAGGACACAATAGATGTGCAAATATGTTAGTGTCTGATAGCAAAAAGCATGTTCTACAATAGTTAATGTTTAACTAAATGGGAAGAAAAAATAATGAGAGGACAAAAAAATGGAACTTTCCATTTTAATGCAAAAAGAAATGTCTTGATTCTTTGGGTAGTCTGGTGTAAAATGTGGAATTCCTTATGAGACATCACTGATCTAAGAGAATGCTTAATGCTAATGTATTAGAGAAATAAAACTGATGCATCTTTAAGATGACTTTCCATGAACTTCCCACTGAAGTGCTAAACATTATATGCTTCAATTTATTCTCTTGTGTATGATTGTACTTTGTTAATTGTCAATGTGTAGGTTAACTTACATTCACCTCCCAGTTCCCTGTAGTGGCACTGGGAAATGATTTTTCTCCCAGCATGACACCACTTCATGGCTTCACTCCCTGATGCCCAGTGCAGGAGGCAGAGAACCAGATGCACAGTGCAGGAGGAGCTGTCTTTAACCAAGTGAAGCCTGTCTTGTCTCAGGGTTTTCCTCTAACACAAGAACTGCAGCTGCCCTTGTAGAAATGTGTGCAAAGAAGGGTGAAGTATTGAATTAACTGTAAAATTGGACATAATTTAGACTAGAGATCAGGGATGAAAGTTTAATTCTATGATAGATTCTAAATATATTTTAGATGAAGTACTTAGAAGCATATCTTGAGAGGAAGAATTTAGTGCTAGTATGTATAACTAAAATTTTTTTTTCCCCGAATATCCTGAGTTTGTTCTGCCATTTTCAGTAGTCTGGTGAATACCATGTGTGAATCTATTACTACTTATGGACTCCTTATGAACTACTGCTTTGAATTAAGGCTGTTCATAACCTTATGCCACCTACTTACTACCTGTCTCACCTCCAGATGGGTCCCCAAATTTATTCAGCATAGTTGTGTTAAGGCTTGCAGTGAAGATATTTTCAGGGAAGCATGACTGTGTGTGTATATGCAAGGCTCTCTAATTCTGCCAACACCCTTGTGACCAGAAATGAGTTTTGTAAATCTGCTGAACACAGGCATGAATATTTAAAAATGCTTGCCATGCCTTGAATGTGGTACATACAATTCACTAATCTTATATTTTATTTTTATGTACTAGTTATTAAGTAGCATCTGTGGCACTAAAAGGAATTACAATAATAGTAGGTACTGTGAATTTTAGCATCTGTCCAAATATCTTATCTTCAAAAGAGGTGATGGATTAGTGCAACACATTTAACACAGGCTTTATTCAGAAGAATACTCTGAAGAAGTATGTACATGGACAATTTCTAGCACAAAAGGAGAGAAGCATGAATGAAAATCCTTGTGGAAATCCAACATCTGTTGGAAAAAATGTCCATTCACTGATAAGGGAAATAGCACACAGGTCTTTGAGTAAATGCTCTTTTACCTACCATTCTTTGCAAACGAGCTGTAAGTGATGGTCAAATTTGATGACATAACTGGCAAAGTAAAACGGGTGGGAAATGCTAAAAACCACAGCATCTCATTAATGATGGAGAATCATGGACAAGGAGTAGTAGTCTAGCACACAGACTTGTTTACTGTTTTTGAAAACTTACTTTTTCTGCAGACATTTCTTATATGTGGCTCTAAAGCCTTCAGAAGGGTTAGGCAAGGAAAGAGGGGTAGAGGGGATTTGTTGAAGGTTGTCTAGAACATGATGATGGTGCTGATAGGCTTGAGTGTTTATGGATAAGAATCAGGGGAAAGCCCAACAAGGCAAATATCCTGGTTAGAGTCTGTTGCAACAAAATAAACTCACAGAGATTGTCAAAATAAAAATGAATTAAAACCAAATTTCCCCACAGATTTCCTAAAGAAATAGAATGGGTGCATGATGTTTAAACCATGAAAGTTATGAGCAGTTAAGCATTTGACACTTTGGAGCCCTGTGTAAAATATGTAGTATGTCAGAAATTGTATAGTACAGTTACCTGAGATGAAGGGTTCAGAAAGAATACAGAATATCAGCTGGAACCATAGACTGGTGAAGCATCATCTGTTTCAATGATATACACTGTCAGAAAACAAGACTAGAAGGATTTTTTTCAGAACAGCTGATATCCAGATTATACTGGCAGAATAGGAATGAGACAAAGCAGATATTCAGCAGTAATATTCCTTACCATGGACCTCCTTCTGCATCCTCCCTGAAATTGTTACCAGATACCCTATGGCAATGGGATGAAGCTGTGTCAGGGGAGGTTCAGGTTAGGTACTAGAAAAGGTTTTTCATGTAGAGGGTGACTGGGCACTGGAAAAGACTCCCCACAGACGCGGCATTTGGACAATGCTCTCAGGCATGATGGTTTGATTCTTGGGGTTGTCCTCTGCAGGGTCAGAAGCTGGACTTTGACTGATCCCTGTGGGTCCCTTCCAGCTCAGGATATTCTGAGATTATTTTCAGATGGATAAAAAACATCCCAGAAGAGAAGGTAATATCAGCTGTGACTAGGTACAACAAATGGCATCCATCAATAGCTTCTATGCACTTTTAGAGTTTATTCAGAAAGGTCATAGTATGGAAGATCCTCATAAAATGTATCCTATGCCTATGGATGGGACAAAATGGTGAGACAACCTTTGCTAAAAAAAATTTGAATTTGCCAATCTGAAAGCTGAATTACTTCTTTAATGAAATAGTGGGAAGTATTGAGAAATTTCCCACAGATGGGAGTAACCCAGCAAAATAGAGAAGCATTAAAATTTAAATAATATTCTTATAAAAGTCGTTCCTTGATCAGAAGGGTTGACTTTGCTTTCTGCACTAATTTCCTATAAATGTATAAGCATTGGTGTAAAAGTAGAGGTTGAGTCCCACCTATTACCTCTTGACCCTCTTCATGTTAAGGCAAATGCTTCAGGGGTGATGCTGGGAGGCTGGAGATATATTTGACCCTGCATATACTTTTGGTTTATCCAAATGCAGAAAAATAATTCAGCCTGTGTCTCTCAGTTTCAACAGTTAGATGATATATTGACACTTCATGGAAACATGGAAAAAAACATGCTAGGAAGAAGCCAGATCAACCAGTCTACCATGTATGTACCATGGGCCAAGTTAACCATGGTTAATTTACCTTTCTAGCTGGCAGCCCCTTTTAGAAGGCAATCTTTCCAATACAGCAAGTGAAAATGCTGTAAGTCTCCCAAGTCACCTGGAAAAGCTAGTTTATATCTGCTGTAGTTGCCAGGCAACCAACAAAATCTTCCAGTTACTAAAAATTGTCTGACTGGAGTTGACCTTACTTTTATGCTATGGTTACCCCTACAGCCTTCCCCAAAATAACAAAATTCTGTCAATCTGCCAGAAACAAATTTCTGTCATTAGAGCGAAATTTTGCAGCCCATTACTCCATAATAAGAACTACTGCCTTTAGGTGTCCCAATGGGATGAGCTGCTAAAGTAACAGATTTATTTCAGTTAGAAACATGGGTTTTGTCTTTTAGCACGTGTTCATTTCTGTCTTAATTTGTTTAAAACTAATATTCATATCGATCCTAAGCATGTAGACCTAGGGGATTTATTCTGCACTACAATCTTAGCCAAAATCACAATGAGATCACATTGGAATGCAGTCTATTTTTAAGAATCCAGTATGTGGCCTTTGTGGCTTTACAGCAACAAAAATCATGTCAGTAGTTACAATATGCCAGTGTCCATATAGAGATCAATATCAGGGCAGAATCAATAATTGAGAAATTCCATGTCAGTTAAAACACATGAGCTTTTAATTTGTTTAGTATTCATTGCTTATACTGCAAAATGGTGTATTTATGTCTGTATTGACAAGAGATAAATACAATCCAGATGAATAACTTAAAACAGATACCTAACTTCTAGACGACTGAGGTTCAATGAGATGAATTGCTCAGTCATAGGTAATCAATGGAAATGTGCAGATGGAATTTAAGGTCACATTGTAATTATGTGCAATGAAGACAGAACTGTTCTGATCTCATTTGATCTTGCTCTGTGATTTATTACCTGAATCTATCCTTTCTGTAGATATTTTTCATGTGTTTAAAATAATTTTTTTCACCACTTAAAAAAAGTTTTAAATCTAAAAGATTAGAGTAAGTGACTTACTGTTTATTTCCAGATAGATTATATTTGGGTTCTGCAAACTCAACATCTTAGCCTGGAATGATATACAATCATGTTATAATAACATGACTCATACTTAACCTACTTTAAAAAAAGTGCAAGGGTCGCCAAGTAAAATTATAATGTTACAGTGTTAAGTATAAGAAAGTTATAAGGACCTCCAACAAAGAACATAGTGATTCAGGATCCTTCTTGACAAAATTCCAAATTACCTTCCATATCACTCAAAAATAAATTAGTCTTAAAGGAGATATAAGCATAATTTTCTTCTACTTTACAGCTAATTCGTGTTTAGACAAGTAATATTTTATATTAAATGCAATGTAATACACCTTTGCATTTCTTTTTCCATGGCGATACTCATAATACTACCAGTGAAGTTGGTAATGAAACAAGTCAGTGATGTATAATGCTAACTTTCATTTGCTTACCCACCATTAAAAAAATAATGTGAAATAGTATCTTGAAAGTGATTTGTATGTGCTTCATAAAAAAATGTTGCATGTATCCTTTTTATATCAAATTGAAGTACTTCTTATTGAACTTTTCAGGGAATCAAGATTATTATAATAGTCTTAGAGTCTGCATGTATGAAATGCTGATTGACGTGGTACCTTGGTAAGAAGATATCTAATATTTCAGCTGTATTATTCCTAAATCTTGTGCTGAGGCCAGACCTGGCAATGATGTCCAAGGTAGCACAAAACAAGGAGTTTCACAAATTCTTTGAGCATGAACAGTTACACAAGAGACCCTGACTGCCCTTCATACTTGTTTTGAACTCAATGCTGTTCTATTCCTTACCACCACAATAATTGCTTGTGGAGCTGCATGATAAATGTGCAGTGCAACTGCAGCCTGCAGAAACCATTCAGTTATTTAGTCTTGTGCTGAATTAGTTTTAACCCAGGTCAGCTCTGACACCCCAGTTTTGGAGTAATAGTCTTATAAATGTGGCATAGGGCACTGGGATGGGGAAGGGAGATAAAATGGGAAGGAAAGGCACAGAAACTGGTATGAACATCTGGATCCACTCCTCTGTGGTGTTTATGGGGATTTAATGTTCATGAAAAGATCACCTCAGGCACTTCAACAGTAGAACTGTAAAATAGTTCATATAGCAGTTTTAGTGCTGTCAGTTAATTTTCCTTCAAGCCAACTAATTTTTGCATAGTTTATACTAATCCAGTAAAAGCAACATGAACATGAACAGTGAGTAAGCAATCTTATGCAATGTTTAAGATTAGCAGATTTAGAGAGACCCAGAGTATTTTAACATATCAAATCACGTGGATATCTTGCTTAAATGGCAGCTGCTGCTTTTAATATCTGAGTGCTTTCAATGAAGATATCAGCAGGGCAAGCAACTAATGCATCTAGTGAAACTGTGTGCTCAAAGATGAATGGTGTCTGGAAGTAGGACAACAGCAGAATGTAAGCAGATATGCTAGAGGATATAATGTCAGTGGCTGGAAGCTATTTGGATAGCAAATGCTGCAAGTTTTATGAATGGCTGTCAGGAGCCAATCGTGTAAAATAAGCCTTACATAAGCCAAAGAGAAGCTTAGGAATAGACTTGTAAAATAGTTTGTGCTCCCTCCTTTAGGATCACATGGCAGATCTAGGTCTAGATCTGAATCTATATAGGATTGACCTTGGTAGAGGAGTACAGAATCTCTCTGAATTAATTTCTAACCTTAGAAGAGCATATCTCTCAGAGATAGAAGTAAATACACTCATGAATAGAATGGTAGAGAAGCCATCTTGGCATGTCTTTCCAGCAGCTAGTTGTTCACTTCTCTAAAAATGCAAATAAACCTGCTGTGAAAATACCTGTTTTCAACTTCCAGCCTCTGGATCCTTTATACCTTTCTAGACTAGCCTGAGAACCCATTCTTTACCAGTTGTTTAGCCCCTTTGATCAAATCATCCTCTAATTTTTTGGACATGTATTTCCTAGAACTTTTTTCTGCTGAAGATGTTTTTCTGCTCTTTTTATCACAGCTGTGGTAAAGTCCCTCTTTAGACATTAAGAAAGTAAATATGGCAGAGAATTGATGTCAGCAAAATGCCTTTAGGATGAACACTTGTGGCCTTGGCTTCTTATGCTCTGCAGAAAAAGACAGGAGACCAATTACTTGAATAGTGAATTCCAAAGAGCCTAAATCCCCATTTTCCATCCAAACTCTCTATCTTAAACACAACAGAAATCAGTTTAAGAGCAAAACTTTCAAGAACCGCAGATGCTAAAATATTTTCCTAAAAATATTAGCATTCCATCCAAGAATTATAAATCGTTTTACTATCAATCACCTCCAATCTGCAGTCATACACCAACTAAATATTCACATGCCTAAAGTCATAGTACTATTCAGGAACTGATCTGGAAATAAGAGCAAACCTTCTTTTTAAATGGATATCAGAGGGTGAATCAAGGGTTTTCTATATGGTGGTTTAATATACCTACTTAAACCACAAGTGAAATTTTTAAAGGCTGATCTCTCATTTATATATTTAAATCATGATTTCAAAAGGTATAGGGGCACACAAATGATGGCATCTAAAAACTAAGACATCCTAGAGAAAAGTGCACAGAGATTTAAAAGTAATTTTTTAATGATCACTTAAATACAAGAGTTTCAGGAGTGGGGGGGATGCTCCCTCTGCCATCTTTTTTTAAAATAAGTTTTAAATACATAAGAATTTTGAACTGACTACTGGAATCTTACCTTGTTTCTATTTTCTTTATGTCTAAAGATGTTTGGCCAGATGTGATTTCATCACCAGGCCATTAGCATCAATAGACCAAATAGGTCTGACACTGGTGAATGAATGAATACATACTTGTGGACATCCCCTGTCCTAATTTCATGCAGATGAAATTGTGGGTTTGCTCAACAGCTGCTCATATGCACCAATAGTGCCCTCTGCAGTGTTATAATGTAGTTGTGATATGCAAATGGCAGAGCTTGGACTATTAAGGAGCAAAAGTGTGAGAAGAATATGCAATACAGTAATACAGTAATCAGAAGTGTTTATTTGATTCCCATCGACTTAAAAATCAACAGTGTGCTGCAATATGAGTGCAATCTGAATTAAGGTGCAAGCTGCTGCAATGGCATCAGCTGTCAAAATAACTACATTAGAAGGCTGATGCTACATTTTGATGGTAGCATGACATTGCTAGGAATGCACATGGCTAAAGGGATTCAGCACCCAGTGATGACCTTTGAGGGCCCATTCAAGCTACAAACATTCTTGATTTTGTGACAGTGTTATTCTCTGTTTTGAGCTCTGTCATCATCTCAGCTATTGATTTAATTTACTCCACTGGCTTTATCCTGCTTAACCACAGTAATCCCAAACCTACTTACTCCCACATTCCTTTCTCCCATTCCTAAAATTTTGCTGAATTCATGTGCTGAATATTTGTCCCACTGTTTGTTTCTCATCAAGATCCTAAAACCGATACTCGCACCTTTACAATATAAGTGGTAGAGAAGCACTCAATGCAAGACCCCATAAATTCTAGACTTTTCCCCAAGATACCAATGATAAGAGGCAGCATATCTGCTCTGGGACCAGCTCACACTGGCCAACTGCTAAACCACTCACTGCTGGTATCAGATTTTGCTTCCTGGGTCATCTTGTGTCATCTCTTCTGCAGGAAATTGTCTGAATCAAGGCTGGGAATGGAGCTTGCATAGAACTAACATGTTGGTTCCAAACAACTAGATTGGAGTCTGTTGGCTTTTATGTCTTAACATTTTCTTCAAATACCTATGGGAAATGTTTTACATATGCTTTTCATTTACAATAATTGAGGAGAAATCTCTAACATAGACCTGTTTGGATAATAAAATTACAAGGGAAGTGAAGTTTTCAGGTTAGAGAAGGCTTGTAGAATATAAGAGATCATACATGAGTGAAGTTCAACAGAAAAGACTAGGAAGGTGTTCTGCATTGGAGAGGGTAAATAAGGGGAGTTCAGAACGAAGTAACTTGCTTATCAAGATCATTTGCATACAGTTACATAGAGTTATTTTGAGGTCTTGGACATCAAAATAACCTGTTTAGTACTATTGCAGTTTTAGGTAAACCATCCTATCAAAATGCAGAAATGTTTTTTCAGTTCTGTTTATGTACAGGGTAAATAGATGGTAATCTGGGAAGCAGTAATTTTCAAGTGGTTTAAATTCCTGAGGTTACTTAGAAAAAAAAAAGATGATATTATTGGTCTAGGTGATTGTATGATAAAGATCAAGAGTAAAATGCACATAAATATTTGACAAATTATCCAGAATAACCTAGGAGTTGAATAACTTTATATGGTAGGAGAAACAAAAGCATATTTCCATTGTCAGCTGGTGGAAAACACGTAAGACTGTATGAGAAACAGACAGCTCAGAGTGAGAAGGTAACAAGTGTGAAGCTGGCAGCCTGAGACATACTTTCCTGACTCCCTAAATTTGCCAGTGAAGCTCAGTAAGATGTCATAAAGCCAGGGCTTTGGAGGGGCCAAAGGTCACTCAAGCATTTTTAACACTTGAGATAAACAAAACTGCATCATGCCTCAGGAGAAAGCAGCATTTCTAGAATGGCATCAGGCTAATCAAAATAATGTATTTGTCCTAAAAAGAGCTGGCACATTATTGCCAGCAGGATGAAAATTTGTGAAACATGCTTGGATTCTCTGAAAAAAAATAAAATCATGGACATGACTGGCAGTTGGAGACTGAGTTGGATGTTTTGTTCGTGTAAGAGGTTTTGTTTGTGCAATCCTTTCACACATGGCTGAATCTTGATGGCCCTATCCAGGCTTAAAATTTAACTCTCACTCAGAGGTCACCTCCCACAGGACAGTATCCTGCAGCTACCAGTGGGTTTGCAATGAGAATAACTTGTAGCAAATCCAAGTATTTGGAACATTTCAGTAGACTGAACATTTAAAGTGGACCTTCACCTTTTGGATACATAGCTTTAAACTTTAAAAACTATTTTAATGATTTTTATAACCTCTGGTCAAGTGAAAATCTATCCAGCTCAATTTTTTCTCTCTGTTTAGAGCTGATTTTTTAAAAAGGCACTTTGAAAGACCATGAATAGAAGGCCCTGAGAAAATGGAGAACTTTGGTTTCTAGCCAAGACAGCTGCTGCAGGCTTTGGCCATAGGATGCTTCTCTTGGATTTTGGCCTACTATTAAGATATCAGCATTTTTATTAAGCTACAGTATACTCTAGGGCTAGTTAGAAAACCAAGAAATTGGTGAGGTGGCAGTGGCAGCAGTGGTGACTGAGGTAAGTCCAGGGTTGAGGGTTGGATCAAGATGTACAGGGGGTTCCTGAGCTCAGGGAACCCAAGCAATGGCCCCAAGCCCCATCAGGACCTGGAGGCTCTCGACAGCCAACCAGACAAAATCAGTGCCACAAAAAGGGACCTGGAGGTCCTGGTTGATGGCAAGATGAATGTAATTTAGCAGTGCCCTGGCAGCCAGGAGGGCCAACAGTAACCTGGGGGGCATCAGGCACAGCATCGCCAGCCAGGCAAGGGAGGGGATTGTCCTGCTCTGCTCTGAGCTGGGGCAGCCTTAACTTGAGGCCTGTGTGCATTTTTGGGCACCACAATATTAGAAAGATATTAAACTATTAGAGGCATCCAGAGGAAAGCAATAAAGATGGTGAAGGGTGTTGAGGTATGAGGAGCAACTGAAGTCACTCACCATATTCTGTGAAATTTCTGTTCCTATATGCAAAAAGCATCCAAAACAACAGGAAATCTCAAGAACACCCTAAAATCACTTTTAAAATATTTGATGCCTAATAATATTTTTGCTTTTCCAAAATTAAAATATGTCTGCTCCAGAGGCTCTCTCCTGCACATCACTCACCAGGCTTTATTTACAGTTCCTGTTCTGTGCATGGAGTCTAAACAGTCACTGGCACACAAATTGGTAGCCAAAACTTGACAGCTGCTTTAGAAGCTACAGTAAGGAAGGGTCTGGCCAAGGGATAAGCATATCCCTGGGAAGTTCTCTCCTTATCTGAAGTTACACCTCTGACCAAGTGAGGGGTAATATCTCAGTGGAAAATGTTGCTGATTTTGCTGAACGTGAGTCAGCAGTGCGCTCTTGTGGCCACAGACCTGTCTGGGTACCAGCACAGAGAGGGACCATGGCCAATGGGCCAGGGAAGTGCCTCTCACTGCTGCTTGCTTGGTACCCAGGGGCCACCTCTGGTACACCCAGTCCAGGCTGAGACCTCAGAACAAAGATACAGACCAGGTGGAGAGAACCTCTGGAGGGCCACCAGGATGACAAGAGAGAATGCAAAGTGTGCTCTTTGACAAGGAGCTGAAGGAGCTGGATTTCGTGAGCTTTTAAGGAAAAGGCTGAGGGGAGCAGCTGCAGTCTTCCAAAAACTGTCTAAATGGAAGTGGAAGAGATTCTGCAACTGAAAACCAATCTAGGGTTTGGTTTATTAGTAAAAGAACTTGCACTCTCTTTCTCAAGTTTTTTTTCCCCTTAATTTTTGGAATGATAAACAATTACAAACATTTAGCTTATATGTAATATAGGATTGCATTCTTCATACTCTTCAGACTTACTAAAAATCACTGGTAATGAACCAAGAGCAGTCAGGCATCAGAGGCTGAAGGTCCTTTCTAATTGACTGACATTTGCCTATTTAGCTCACTTTCCTGATCAGAAATGGGACATAATGAGACAGATAGTTAAGCTGAAAGATAGCTTTGGAAATGAGAATTTTTAACATGTTTGGACTAATGTGTTTGGACAAATGTATTTGCACTAGTAGCCACCTCAAGGTTTGAATAGTATGGCCACTGCCTCACTACCATTGGTGATAGAGCAGGAGTTAAGGAGGAGAAATAACTCTGATGACTTAAACATATGTATATAAAGTAATTATGACTGTTCATGTAGTTTTAATGCTCTGATTCTCTAGTTTAGGTATGTAGGACCATTTTGGTTTTGCCTTCTGTTTTTAACAGTCTATGAATTATTGTTGATACAATCCTTCACAGCTTTCACGTGACAGCTGCTTCAGCAAATACAACGTCCTCATCAATATTTTTAAGCTCCAACTCATTGTCGCCTGTACTTAATGAAAATGCCCAATCATATGTTTATAAACCAAAGAATGGAAACTCTCAGCTCCTGGTGTGACTTTTATGTCTACAGTCCTATGATTCTCTGGCAAAGGTGCAGCTTCTCTATATTTCATCTAGGTGAGGGTCATGAGTACATTTATCTCTTTAAAATATCCCCCCACTTCATTATTTACTGTCTTGTCTCACCCCTGAGACAAAATATCTAAATTTCCACCTAGATATATCTGCTAGGAAAGTATAATCTGATTCTGTCACCTATTTTTCTGCAGGAAAACTCTATTATTTAAAATGGAAATGAAAGAGTAAGGCCTTCCAGTCAAGGCCTACCTTGTTCTGCCTATTTGTACATCACAAAGGGAAATAGAACTTTATTCTATTACTTCAATATGACTAACTGAATTAATATACAATGATATGTAACTGCTTAAGTTGGCATTGCTCAAATATTGGGAAGAAATGCATCTGCCTGTATCCTCAATCAAAACAATCCAACAAAAAGCACTTCATGTGGCATGTAAGCATGTATTGGGATGGGGCTAGGGATAATAGTACTAGATGATCACATCCTTCACCCCTTCTCTATAGCACAGAGAATGTCATCCATTAAATGTCAGCCTTGACTGAATCTAATGGAGAACAGCAAGTGAACAGCCTAATTTTGTGAAGTCTTTTAGGATACAGTAAGTTTATACTATTTTATTATCTTCTCTACCATATTTGTAATGAAAAAATAATCAGGTTTTATTTGACTTTTGTCTGCAATAATTCTTGGTCAAAATCTGAACCTGCATGACTTTTTAATGCCTCACATACTCTATGAATTATAATGCTACATTTTTATTGCTTTGGCCTTTTCAATATTCAGCAATTTATCTGACTGATTACTTTTGCTTTCCTCCATTTACAGCTTCACTGGCTTCCCTGGTCATAATCCTAAGTAAGCATATAAATATAGATTTTGCACAGAACAAAACAAAGAAATCCTTCAAAATTAAAATTAGATCAGAAATAAAACTAAACAGCTACTTCTCAAGTAGTCTAAAGCTGATACTGTGTCATGTGTCAGAAGGTCACACAGACACAATCACACAATGAAATGTCAGCTTGAAAACTGAACTAAACAGCTAGAAATTTAAATGCACTGCAGAATTAACTCTGAATATACCTTGAGTATTGCCTCAATGTGCAACTTCTGCCTTCATTTTACAAGATAACAATGAGCTGGGGGCTATTTAAGTGCCATGCACAAGTGTAATCCCTTACTCCAAACACAGTTGTGTTCTGAGTTCCCACTGACAGCTCTGAAAGGAGCATGCACACCAATTTGATACAACCCAGTAACCTGTAGCATGAGGCTGCCATATGTGAGCACATATTGTGTCATTCAAATGCCATAGATTTTCTAAATTTTCTCACAATTCCCTATGAGGCCAGGAAAATAAACCACCAGGATTATTTTCTTAAGTCACTCACCACACAACCCATAGAATAGTCCAGTTTACTCCAGTGCAAAACTCAAGTGGATATGAACTGCAGGAGTCTTTCTGCCTTACTCTGTTGAGCAGTGGGCAGGAGCCAATGATGGCTGACTGATCAGGAAAATTTTGTTGTAGATAAGACATGCCAACTTACACTAACAATATATATTAAAAACTTGTCACTTTCTCAAAATATCTGTGGACACTACTGAAATGAGAAATTTACAGGGAGAAAATAGAAGACTGCTGATGATATCCACTAAAGTGAGCTGACACTGATGTGATGATCCCTCTGAAGTGTATAGTCCTCCCCAATACACAAAGGATAGAACAGAACAATTTGAGATATTAGAGGGAAAAGACAGGATGGGGAATCTGGGAAATAATATCTAAACACAGCCTTGCTATTTCATGAAGCAGTATCACGTCCTGTTGTTTGCTTGTTCGTTCTTTTGGTTTTCCCCAGAACTTTGTTTTCTGAGGCATTTAACCATATATGTGGCACCATCTAGTGGTCTCATCAAAATTTACTGAAATTGTGACCTGTGTTATAAGTAGTTTTTAGGGACATCTAATGAGTTACTTAGGTACAGAAATCCTGTGAAGCAAAACTTTGAATTTTTAGTCAAAGATGGCACAGAAGTTTTATCATTGATGAAAATTCAGAACCCCGTGTTCTATATATATATATATGCTTCTATATAATTCTTATAATTATCACATTCTGGTATTCTAATCTTGGATATTTGAATAAAAATGAATGCAATGAGGATGCAACATTCCTCCTTGATGTGAAATTCCAAGTCCAAATAAATGGCGAAACCAAAGGAGAAGTCTACTAATGGGATTCTCATTTGATGATCAGTTCTTGGATTTCTGCTGCAGTGTACACTGACTGATTCTAATATATATAAAATACAATGTATTAGAGATCACATCTTATGTGAAATTGGTTTCTGAGTCATAGATCTTTCCTTCTCCTCATATTTCTCATCTTTGAAAACCAGATTAATGCTTTAGGGTCAGAATGTAATGGATTTCTCCCCCAAAATCTTTTCAGATCTTCCCTAAACTGATCTGATTTGTAGGTCTGTAGATCTGTCCTCAGTCACTGAGTAGTTTGCATACTTTTAAAATCATGCAGTTATACTGCTGCATTTCCTGTGTCAGCCTTTCCTCAGTCTCACCTCTCTTCTCAGGCAGGAAGTGAAGATTAGGTAATTCTGTTTTGTCATCCTCATATATACAGATAACACAAAATAAATTACTGCTTTCCTATGAAATATTGCTCTTGTCCAGGCCTTTCTGTATCACAAAGAACAAGATGCATGAAAGCACGAATGTATTTGTACATAGTAGTGGCAGGTGAAGTTACAAGCTAGACAAGAAGATTTGCAACATATCTCATTGTCACTGCAAAATCTTTTATTTTTAACTGTCTTCATGAATGAAAATTTCTACTGCAAATTGCATTAAGTCTGTAAGCCTACACAAAATCTTTAGAAAGCAAAAGTGCTATTCCTCATTATATTTTTGCTGGTTCATTTGTGTGGTTTATTAGAAGGCACTTAAAATAATGAGGTTATCTGTAATCCTAAACAATTAGCAAGTCCCCAAAAGCCGTCACATCAATAAAAAGTTTCTTAGCAGGGTTATTAAAAAATCTGTAGAGTGATTATGTAACTCCTAGAAACTCTATTAGAATGGTGAAAGCAACCTGTATAAAAAGGAAAGTTATAAATTCTTGTCTTTAGAAGGGCAGTTCATGCTGACTGACAAAGTGATAACTAAGATTAAAATTACCTTCATAACAAAAAGTTAGATTACCTAAACCTGTGTAGGGTTAAGGAAGTTTGCTTCAGTATTTCTGCTGCATGTGTACATGGTCTGGTGCAGACAATCCCTGTTTCACTTGGCCTGTACCTTGGAGCAACTTACCTTCAGGTTAGAAATGGTTAATCTCTCAGAAAAACCAATCCGTTCATGTGATGTGCTACATTTACTCTGCTCCACTGCTTCTTTCTACCTTGGAGGTGGCTAATTAGGAGACATTTTTACTTTGTCCTATGCTATGGAGCTGGTTTATCCTAAATATCCTTATCTGAGTGAAGTACAGTGTGTGGATTCAGCAGTCATGCTTGAAATAGCTACTATTTACAATCCTGATTTTCTGAAGAAACAAAATGAAATTTCTCTCTGCCTTTTCTCATATTTGCAGTCTGTACTAGTCTGCAATTGCCTTCAAATGTAATTACTGTACAATTATTTTTCTCTAAAATTGCTATAATATGAAACAGCACTCCTTCCTTATTGATTTCTAAATATTTCTAAATTTGGTCTCTTATTAAGATAATTTTTGCATCATTAAATCACCATGATCAATAAAATGAAAAATAATTTAACCTTTCTCAAAAAATTAGCTACTTCATACTGAATCAAGCCCAGATATATGCATTCTCCCCTTATTTGAAGCATCTTGAAATTAAAACAGCTGCTGTTGGTTTTGTTGCTACATCAGATTCAACTTAGGAAAGGACATGATAATGAGAGCTGACAAGTGGGAATTCTCTGATTCAGAAACATCCAGAAATTCCGTGGATAGGTAAAAATAAATTCTAGTAATCTGCAAACACCACAGATGGCCATGTAGCTGGGTTGAAAAATGAGACTCCTTTCTGCCAGCAACAAATATTTGTGGCTTTGCTAAAGAGGTTATTGAAAAGAAGGTTGAAACAAATCCAGAGGTGGCAAAATGTACAAAGTACAGACCTCAGAAGTCTTTATGAATACTTAATTTCAGAAGGATATGAATACAGAATATCCCTATGTGAAATAATAGATGTGAAAAAAACAGACTGCAGAATAATGACAGTTAAGTATTTGAACTTTCCAAATGGAATACTGGTATAATTCTTGCATATATTCAGTCTTATTAAAATTTTCCTTACTCCTCTGGAGAAAATTTCAAGCAATCCAGTACTAGAAATTGTTTGCTAAGTTACTTGAGATTATACTTTCAAACTCTAATAACAATTCATTATGGTTCCCTACATCAACTTTGCTCAAGCTTTTAGAAATCAGCTGTGAAAACCTCATGTAAAGTTATCAGCCTATGAATTTACAGGAACACATGATCTCCTCAGCTGTTAGACTGTGAGGCTGGATGCATAAGGCTCATAAGAGTTTGGGATACCAACTGCTGCAGTGGTTTATCTTGTCTGTCCTGCTGCATAGTGCAACTCACAATGATCTCATAAAAACTGGGAAAGAGAAAGAGAGACAGGCTAGCAGGAACTGGGCAGTGTGAATTCCCTTTGCACTTGCATGCAGTGCTGGAACCTGAGGCACATTGGAATAAAACCTGCCAGGCTGATTTGAAGCCTTGTTTATTTTAGTAAAAATGTGAGGCTACAAGGATCACAAACAATAACCAAATGAATGGCCAGAATGACCAAATGCACTGCTGTCCAGGAGTTACAGTCCTAAATTCTGTGTGGTCATTGTGGGATAATCCCAGTTAGCAGCTCAGCACTACTCAGCCATTTATTCTTTCCAAGAATGGGGAAGAGAGTTGGGACTGTAAAAGTGAGAAAAACTGTGCATTGAGGTAAAGACAGTTTAATAGGTAAAGTAAAAGCTGGATATGCATGAAAAGTAAAATAAGAATTGATTCACCACTTCCCCTGGGCAGGCAGGTGTTCAGCCATGCCCAGGAAAGCAGAGCCAACATCACACATGATGGTTACTTGGGAAAACACTGTATCTCAGAATGTATCCTCTTTCCTCTTCTTTCACCCAGGTTTTATTTTTGAGCATGATGTTGTACAATCCAGAATATCCCTTTGGTCATTTGGGGTCAGCTGTCCTGGCTGTGTCCCCTCCCAGCTCTGTGTGTTCCCCCAGCTCACTTGCTTGCAAGGAGGTGTGAGAAACAGAAAAAATCTTGGTGTCTTGGTGCAAGCACTGCTCAGTGGCTAAAGCATTCCTGAGTTACCAACACCATTGTCATCACAGACATGAAACACAGTTCCATAATATGAAAAAAAAACCCAGCTCTCTCTTAGCCCAAACCAGTACAGTAATACAGAAATTACATAATAATATAATGATTTTGTCACAGGCAAACTCAAGGTTTCACAGCAGTGTTTCAAAATTAATGAGGTTAAAATTGCAAACACCTGCTTGGACTTTCTGATCCAATGTAGCATGACTGCCTGAGAGAAGGGAGATGAAAGGAAGAGTGGTTCTTCTCTGGCTCCATGCTGGGATCTTTCCTGACCTCTTTGTCTACCAGCAGGAGCATGAGGGAAAACAAAGCCAGGGAGTGGGATAAATTTTCTCATTATTGAGGCTGAGAAGATTGTGTAATCTCAACAGATCAGGTGGTGCCTGGGGGAGCTGCTCTGCTATCACTGTGATTTTTGTGTCTCTTTTGCTGCCTTAGGCAACTGCCTACATGGTCTGGGCCTACAGCTGCCCCCTGCCTTGGCAGATATGCTCCATAAAATTAATATGCCAGGCTTAGAAATTTCACTGGGGAGCTGTCTCATTGTTAATTATGTTTTTGAGTTACAAGTATGAAAAACTGTTTTATTTCCAATGACTCTCAAACTAAAAAAGTTTGTTGGTTTGTAGAATATACCAGTGACACAGAGGACACTGCAAAGAAACAAGTGTTCATGGTTGCTGATTCTCTGTTAAGGAGTTTTGAGGCTCCCACTGCTGTCCTGACAGGGTCATGAGAGGCGTGCTGACTTCCCAGAGCTGAGGTGCTGCCAAGAGTGCCACTACTTGTCAAGATCACAGACTACTCTCAGTTGCAACTCTTTCATATGGGCATGGATGACATTGCAAGCTGGAACCTGGGCAAAGTCAAGGAAAACTACAAAACCCTGGGAGTGAAGAATGAAGTATTGGTGCCCAAGTTATCTTTAATTTTACTGATTAGAGAAAAGGGTGCAGCCATAAATAAACATTTAATGCAAATCAACTCCTGGCTTTGTGTCTGGTTTTATTGTTTTTATGACAGTGGGAGATTCTTCGGTGACTAGAGCCTGTTAGAGAGGGATGGGATCCACTTGTCTAGAGGGGACAAGGGAATCTTTGGCAGCAGACTGGCCAACATGGTGAGATGGGCTTTAAACCTAAGGACTTTGGGGACAGGGTCCCAAGTGGCAGTGCTCATGCCATTGCAGCAAACTAGATAAACCAGGCCAGCTAGAGCAGTGACAAATATTCCTCAGCTACCTCCCAAAGTGAGAACCAGAAAAGTCACCACTGGAGTGTATGCATACATACATGCACATACCAGCCTGGGGAAAGATCAGGGGGAACTGGAGCTCCACACAGTCAGAAAGTCATGATCTCATAGGAACAGCTGAAACATAGTGCACAGACTCACATGGCTGAAGGACCATGAGGGATGGCTGCACTGTGTCATAGAGACGGGCAGAGAAGAGGAGGAGCACTCATACAACATGTTATGGAGAGCCTTGAGTGTACATTTGTTGGAAGGACAATACAGCAGTTCACATATCTTCCATAACATTTCTAGAATGCACAGAGGACTGCTTCTTACAAACACCAGATGTGGGAAGCAGGAATGAAGCACTGCTGCACTTGTTACTCACAAACCAAGAAAAACTTTGTCATATCTCAGTTACTGACAGTCTTGGCTGCAGTGATCACAATGTTGTGGAGTTTGGGATCCTGATGAGCACTGCAGGTTCTCACTATGACAGAGGTTTTAGATTTTAGAAGAGCAGCTCAGGGCTCAAGTGATAAAGGAGTTATAAAGGGCTGGGAATTTTTCTAGAATCCTCTCCTGGAAGCACAAAACCTGTTTATCCCCTCCAAAAGTAAGAGAAGCAGGCGGAGCAAGTGACCATTTTGGCTTAACTGTAACCTTCTGAATCTGCTCTAAACCAAAAAAGAAGCAATTCAGAGATGAACAAGCAGATGAACACCTGTTGGGAACTACAAAAGTATTTTGGGATTTTCTAAATAGTTAGAAATATCCTGTTCTTAACTCTCTCCTCAGTGACGTAATTCTGAGATATTTCATCTATGTGCTAAAGAAAAAAGATCTCAAAGAAATACAAATAAATATTGGGTCTAGGTCCAGCTAATATGTGAAGGGGACTACTCAAGTGCTTTAATAAACAGATAAAACTGCATGTGGTTAATTCTGATCGGAAAATGACACATTCTTCTTGTTATAATTTCATTACCTTACAACCACTGATAACAGGTCTGCAGTGAAACATGCTGCTATGAATGAATTCAGTGGTTGTTTGTCTTTCATTACGAGGATTGAAGCTTTCAACAAATGTCATAAGAATTACCATTTTATGCAGTGCCATGAAGAAATGGCTGTTTCTGTTGAGTAATCAACTACTTTTCTAAAAGTCTGCACCTTTTGCCTGTCTTTTTGAAACCACTGGTCACTGTGGAATATTAAGTGACAGCATTGCTGCAAGAGTTATGTCTCTGTGTGATGTTTGGCTTGGGCATCTGGTCATTACAGAAATGAAACTGCCAACAGTTGTGAAAGCAATCTTCACCACTGCACGTGGGTATGGTTCAATCACCCATTTCCATTTGGCAAATAAGTCTCCTTCAGGGCAAGTATCTTTCAATAGCAATATTTTTTCTTTGAATTTGATCCAGAGATACTTGCTCTAAGATATTGTTAGTGCAGCGGCATGACTGGTGATTCCTTCTTGCCTTCCACCATGAATCTCCCTAGTCCCTCTCTGACAAAGCTGTAAAGACAGCCTCTTCATGCATGAAACCCCTGCATCCATTATAAATGTTCCCATTGGCAAACACTGAAATGTGATGCTGTCTCCACAATTTGGTCATGTGAAGCAGGAAAACAGAGCTGTGCTTCAATAAAAGCTCAGCTCTCCGTGTTTATGAGATTTATAATGGCCAATGTTAGCAACACTAGAAAACCCAAAACTGGGTTTTGTTTCACATTTGCTTCTTTTGGACTCAGTAAAAAATTTTACCAGAGAGATCCTGCCTACAACAAAGAGCCCCAGAACACGTGACAGAGCTACACATGCAAAGAAGAACCTCAGCCCATTCTGGAAGGGCACACATCACTGATGTTACCTACTGCTATCACAGTAATGTAACTAGGCCAGTAAAATGAAGATGGTTTTGACATCTACTGACACTAAGCAGTGCTTGGGATGGCAAAACATCAAAGGAAATACAGTGTCTGACCAGTATGCTTGGAACATTTAATAGACAGTATATTCTTCAGGTTGACCAAAAAACTGCGCAATGATTTTCATCAAACTATAGAGCCCTCCAACCATGAGTCTCTTCTTGGAAGAGTCACTTTCCTTGTTGCAAAATATCCATTTCAACTTGGGGCACACAGAAATTTGATACCTGTTTTACAACAACTCAGAACTACATCTGTGCTCTTACATAGGCCATGTATGAAAATAAACTAATCTACACAGCTGGCATGAGAAGTGTGTGCTACACAACATGCAAATATGTCACTGGCTTTCAATGGAAAGAACAGACACATCTGGTTTTGGAAGAGTCCATGGTAATTCCTCTGTTCCACTAGAAGCAGTGACACAACTGAGATATTCACTATTTCAAAGCAAAGGGCTAATTTAAAGCATTTCATAGGCTTACTTTTCCTGTTTCTTGAAGGAAATATATTTATTAGATGTCCCAGAGTCATCTCCTGTGTTTCCTTGGCCCTGCCTGGTTCAGGCAGTCAGGCACTGTGGGGCACACCTGCAGCAGCAGAGGTGAGCTGTCAAGCAAAACATCTCCCCAGGGGGGCAGTCCTTCAAAAAACTTATTGTCATCATCATTTTTTTGTCATAAGAAGGCAAATTGCACTTAAAAAATTTCACAGGACATTTTATATGTGATATTAATATTGCAAAGTTCTGTCTGTACACATCACTTTAATTTACAAGTAAGAAATGTTCTGTTTGTTTAAAATGTGTTTACATAACATTTACTCACACTGCATGAAAATAAATCCAAAGGTCTCTCTCATTTGTCACCATATTTCATAGTATATATTGACATATTTTACCCCATAATAGTAAACACAAATACTGTATAAGTAGGTTGTATACTTCTTATCCCCAGTGTTTCTTCATTCCTATTAGCACTCTGAGCTTGACTGCTGCTTCTTTTTGTACATCTGGACCCAGGCAACGGGTCATTAAGTCAGTTTCATGATATGTAAATATCCACTGTAATTGGGCAGCTAGAGTAGATTTTAATAAGCACCACTTTTTTGAAACCTGGCATAACTGAAATGTGTACCTACCACAAGATTACTAATAGCCAGTACAAGCAGCTTAGAAAGCACAGGCAGTAAATAAGCCCTGTAATTGGAAATGCTATGTGTTCTACTGGAAGACAATGTGATTTTACCAATTACTTCAGAGTTATTGCACAGATTTCACTCCACAGGCCAGATAATATCTTTGCAGAACAAGTGCAGTAGTAGATAAGTGACAGTAGAAGATGATGCCAAATTGTACTGAGACAAGTTTCAGGACTGAGCCAAACTCTGCTGTGTGCAATGGCTCTGATTCTTGAGAACAGTCAGTATGACTACAGACACAAGATAAGGTTAAACACCAAAACAGTTTTTTTCAGAGATGGGAGAAATACGATGCATAAAGTAAGGACATTATTTGCATAAAACGAATTACTAAAAATAGCTACAATAGGGGCAGCTTCACAAAATTTTTCATGCTGTCATAGAGTAAAAAATGCAGTTTTTAACATTTTAAACAGAATAAAACTGAAGATGTGAAAGCAGTTTAAAAATACCAGGCCTAATTCCAGACAACTCACAGGCTTCCCAGGTGACACAAAACTCAGTGCAGTTCTTGCTGGTCCTGAGGAAATTCCTCCTCCCTCAATTCTGTCCAGTCTGCTCCCCACTTCCCCTCGTGGCAGTGGGATCTCCTTTTGGTCTTCTCTCCCCCAGGCTGGACAAGCCCAGTTCATGTTGCCTCTCCATCATGACCTAAGAAGCTGCATTCATACTGGATAAAAATTAAAAATGTCAAAGGAGATCAAGAGAGTGTCTGTGAACTTTTGTTTACTAAATGAGTGTCTTGCTCTTAGATTACCTCTCTAAGAAAGCTACTGATGCACAAGAGGGCAGTATGTCACAGGGAAATCTAGCATTGGCATTACAGGGTACACTGCTGCTGTTTCTGGCATAAAAATTATTTGGGGCTGATGTATCAGCTCAGTTATTTTAAACCCAGTCACTGAGCCAATTTAATGAGCCCAAGGAACTAAGCAAATTAACCATGTTTTCCTATAATTTTTCCAGACTTTACATCTTTATTGACTATACAGGCTTTTGATATACCATTTCACACTAATGCATATAGGGAATTCTGCCAGGAGTGACAACATTACAGTGCTGCTGCAAGCTGCAGCCAAAGTGTGATAATGGCAACGACTGCCTCGGCAGCCAGTGCTGGCTCTGATGCTTCAAGGTCACCTTTCAGTCACACCAGATGAACTTCCAATAACTGGTGTTTAACCACCTTAAGGAAGCTGGAATTGGGTTTTTCCTCCTGTGTAATTTCAGGGGACCTAAAGTCGATTTCTGATGAATATTCAGATAGAGTATTTTAACTTACCTGGACATGAAAGAAATTTTCATTGTGCCTGGGATTCAATATGACAAATTAATTTAGGTCTTACTGCATTTTCAAGCTTCTTAAGACACCAAACTATGTAATTATCACCATCTAGTCTATGCAGTGCTCTGTTTTACATTTTGAGAACACCTCTGTGGTGTAGTAGTGACATTTTTAATATGTCTGCTTTTATGGTGAATATAAAAGCTGGGACTGTCCACAAATGTGTTTATG
Source organism: Notiomystis cincta (assembly GCA_013398075.1). Classification (NCBI taxonomy): domain Eukaryota; kingdom Metazoa; phylum Chordata; class Aves; order Passeriformes; family Notiomystidae; genus Notiomystis; species Notiomystis cincta. Next base: position 127,316 of record VZRX01011761.1, on the reverse strand, counting down.
CTGCAGGTCTGGAGAGCAATATTTGAATGCTGCCATAATTCATTATCTTAAAGACCATTGTAAACTTTTTAACCATCAAGTAAACCATCCAAATACATCAACATTCCCCATCGTGTCGGAAAGTCCCTTCTGCTGAGGCCAGTGATTGGGATATCACAAGTCAACATACAGGTGCACTAAAATCACAGTGAAAGAAAGCCAATGAAGTATCTTCCACAATGTCTCACTCCAATATTGCTATTCAAAAGGGATAAGTGCAAAATGAACAAATCACCAGTGCTCTACATTAGAAAACCTGCAAAGGAACCAATATTACAGAAGTGCAGAACATTGATATGCTGGGGGGGAAAAAGACAAAAAATTAACTTATGAAATGTCACTAATTTGCTTTTAAAGTATCTTTCTCAAGATTCACTGCATGTGGAATCCTGACAAAACTAATAATGCTCTTAGAGTTGTGCAAGCCATTAATTATTTTGTACTCTTCAGTTGAAATGTTCCCTTAGCAAAAGAATATTGTACCCAGACTCTCAGCAGAGAGAAAGGCAATGAGGAGGGGGAAGGAAAAGCAAAGTTTCAACTTCTTCTGCTGTGTCCTAGGTGTTGGAGTCTCTAATCTCTTTTTCAAAAACAGAATGTAGGTAGTGCAGCCACAAGATATCCTCAGCAACCTTGGGACACTAGTGGGACACTAATTTGAAAATATGTTTGGAAATATATTTGAAGATATGTTTTTCAGCAAGAACAACCATTGAAATTGCAATCTTCCCTGCCATACAATCCTTTCCAGCAGATAAATTCTCCATGCTGATAAAGTAATTTGGCAGATGCAGTCACTCAAGTGAATATTGTTCATTTGATATCACAGGGTCTTGAAAAATAGAAAGAATGAACCATTCAGCAAACAGATATGCTTAAAATGAGAACTATCTTGCATTCTTAGGTACCATGAAGCTGAAAAACTATTCTCTTAAATTTCTTACTTTATTCCCTGAGGCTGGGAAATTTCTAAACTGGGCTAAAAAACCACTTAAGCTGTATGAAAGAAATCAGTCTCTGAATGCTTAGAAATATAAATCAGCCAACAGCTGAAACATAAGCTAAGGTATTTTAAATGAAACTTTGCATTTTCATTTCTATGTGCTTCTAATTAATTAATTGCATGCTGTTCACTTGAAAACATTTTCAGGCTTGATACTGTGAATTATTTTTTTAGGGCTATTCCTTTGCCCAATAAGTAATTAGAACCCTCACCCTAATCACATTATCTACCATACAGTACAAAACTGTCATCTTCATATCACACATCCAATATAGAAACCTCTTGATAGTCTCCACTTGGGATACTCTGAGCAATTTGAATTTTTTCAGTGCTTCATTTCTTTGTCTTCAAAGAAAACAATTTGAAATCAGTCTTAGGTTTATTTCTGGTGTGTGAGACCATAAATGTTTCTGACAAATCTGAAAACATGATCACTAATAAGTTTTGAAGATCTATCCTCAAGCTGAGAGAAAACCCAATGAAGACCCACATCTAAGCTTTTCTTCCAGTAATTGATATTAAACCAGAATGCAAATTTAGCAGCATTTATCTTAGCTCCACCTACCTCAATTTGTAATGGAGACAAAATTATGATATCCTATCTGGTGCTTCTTGTGCAAAAATATTCAATACAAAATGTCACCTTTCAGGTATTTGTAGTAAAACCTTGTAGCTGTAAATATAACTGTAAATGTCAGTCAGCGAGATGGCATGATAATAAAAGCTGAACACATATTTCTAAAGTATTCTTTTTGCACACATACATTATAAATACCTGTTATTAGATAACTAAAATGTCTCACTTTTAATCCTTAAAAAATACATTGAAACATCTTTTATTTTGATTGGGTAAGTATTATTAGAAAACACATGTTTTAAATGCATTTTTTTTATTGTAGGACTAAAAATATTTTGATATTTAAATTTAAATATTTCAGAAATGCTGCCATACTCCTTCTGTCCAGCTGCTAGGTTCCACTTACAGTCCTCCTCCTCACAGCTGTCTGTATTGGTGGCCCCAAGGCATGAGGCCAGTGGCCCTCTGAAAGCACTGAAGAGTGTGTGGGTGATGGGAGCTCTGAGTGGATGACCCCGAGGTTGGTTCAGTTGCTTGGAGCGTGGTGCTGATAACTCCAAGGCTGTGGGACCAGTCCCTCTATTGAGCCATTCATTTAAGAACTGGACTTGATGATCCCTTCCAAACCAGGATATTCTGTGATCTGAGCCTTGGAGCCCAGACATGTGCTGGGCTCATCCCAGCAGCCCTGTCCTGTTTCACCAGGGTTCCTGGTGCAGTCACTCTGAAACTCACCCTGAGCTTGCTGTGCCTCCTGGATAAGGACACAGCTTCAGAGTCAGCTGTAGCTCCGCCACTGCACTTGTACTGGCTCCAACAGATTGTCTCCCTGGGGAGCCAAAGCAGCTCTTTAGTCTTGGATCTGACTTTACAGTCATGATTCTTTGTTGCCTGACCTCGTTCCTGGAAGAAAACTGTCCACAGTCTCAGCCTTCATTTCTTTGGAGTTTGTCAGTTATGTCTCAATGACTGCTATCATCTGAGTTTTCTGATCAATCATCCTTTGATTTTATTTTGGGATTAGTGCAAAGATTTCATAGAGCATCTTATAATCATATATATTGTATATTAATATATATTACATAATATAGATAATATATACTACAATGTGCATATATTGCTTAGATATACACTCAAAAATCTTGTTATTTCATGCTTCAAAATATCATCTTTTTACATGTAAATTGATCTTTTTCCTGCTTAGGATTATTACTTTGAGACAATCTTCTTTAGTTTATGACTTTACTCAATTTATCCCATGTTCCAAACATTTTCAACTTAATCACTTCTGCACATACATCTTCATTAGATTTTTTTTCTAAAGTAGACAATATTCCATATACTGCAAGAAGCTGTTCATGAAAAGAGTAATGTCATTCCAATTTTGCTTTTATAACCTGTCTTCTACAAAGAGCAAAATGGCCCTGGTTAATATTGGTACATCCAAAATTGGTATTTCAGTGCTTCTGCCCGGATTGCCTTGCCCTATGAACAAAGGGAAACAACAGCTAAAGTGATGCAGAATATTGCCAATTTCTTTCCCCCAACTGAGAAGTTGCTGGTGAACATGACTAGAGTTAGGCATGGGGCAGTACTGGTAGGAAAAGTTCTGGAAAATTCACTTACACTCAGACTTCATCTATTTGCAAGGAAATACAATGCTGTTGGCTCTTTGCATTGTAAGGTTGCCAGGGTCTGTATATGCAGAACTGACAAACAGAAAATGCCTCAATCACAGGCAGTTCACAAACACAGGCTTAACAAAAAAACTTCCTCAGTCTGTGCAACCACCTCAACCAGCATTTCCTTGGTACCCAGCAGTCCATGGAAATGGCAAGATGCATGGATTTCTCAGTAAGGTTGCCACAGAGCATGGAAATCTCTCTGCTCTGGACATCATTCTTCTCTAAGAGACTATTGGGGGATTTTTTTTACAACTTCTCATACAATCTCATTGATGTGAAATTTGCAGTCTTAGAAGAGCAACCTTCCCTTTCCAGTTGGTGGAGCTGGTAGGGATATCTCTTTTGATGTAATTTTGTGGGTTTCTTTTAATGATTTCTATTTTTAAGGTGCTCTGTGTAATTTTAGCATGTTTCCCTGTCACTGCTATTTTGAAATCCTGCTCCACTGCTCATTTTCTTTTCATTTGATATTTTGTGGCTATACTTATTTAATTCAGGGTTACAGAGAACTCCTATAGCTTCTCTTACAATCTCTTGTATTTATTCAGTTCACAGCTCTATAGCTGAAACTGAGAAACAAATTTAGTGTGAGACTAAAGACAGTCAGCTGTGACAATGAAAAAGAAAAAAACCCAGATGATTTATTGAAGGTCATCATGTTATAACCCCTATATAAAAGATTAGTGCAGTTTATAAGCATTAGTACTCATTTCCACAAATATCTTTTATTGAGTTTTACAAAGACCATCGAGTTATCAAGAAAGATTTTGCAATATGTCAATTTCCAAAGAATTCCACCCAGCTCATAGAGTAAATTCTGTTATCCACATTGCCCTGCACAGGGGAGAGGAGTAATTGCCTTTCTGACTTTGTCTCCTAACATTGTGAGTAGAATAGGATATGCTTAGGTTAAAAAGCATTTTGGTGATCTCCATGTAAAACTGAGTCCTATAGCTAGGAAGGTCCAATAAATTACCTGGTGATTACTGCTGTCCACACACTCTTCTCCTGAGATCAGGAAAACTCCCCAGGGTGGAAACCAGACAGGAATTTTTGGGTGAGATGCCCAGACACTGGAATGGGACTGAACAAAAACACACACATTTATTCATCATCATATATTCATAATCAGGTACAATTCCTGTGCTAATAAGCATAGAGAAATAGTTTGTCACTGGAACATATGACAGAGCACAATAATTTGGTTTAAAAACAAAAATTTAAAAAATCACATGAATGAAAGATTATGAAATGGATGGAAATTCTGTATGTCCCATGTTTTCATGTGGAAATGCATTGAATGAAGAAAAAAAAATGTGGCTAAGGAAGAAGCCCATAATTCATGTATGTTTGGTTTACCTTTTTATTATATACACATTTTATTTTTATTATTGCTTTTATACTTTAAAAGATGCAGTAATGTGCTTTCAGAAAAAAATTTAAATCTTCTGAATGTTGTATTGTAGAAAACAAAAGGAAAAACTGGGCAGAGGATGGCTCATGAATTTCAAAAATAGCTCATGAATTTGCAAATGTGCCTGCTTAGTGCAGATAGCAGAAACACCTCCTCAGACATCATGCTCTGTAATACACTTCGACATGGTTACTTGAGAGGGAGTAAATGAACTGCAGTCCTTGTCCCCTATGTTTAATCAAAACCAAACAGTCAAAATCGTGCCAGGCTTAATTCACCAAAAAATAAAAGCATGGAGGAAACTAATACAAGGGTATCAAGTCTCTAAAAGGATACCATGAACCTTTCTAGGACAGCAGCCTTTGCATAGCAAATCATCCAGAGGCTGGAAACCAATTTAAGAAAATAGAAAGCATCCATCGTTTGCCCCAGCTGGGCTGTGGTGTGGTGACACAAGAAAATTTTCAATCTGAACAGCTATTAGCAGGATATCAAAATAGACTTTATTTCAGAATCTTCAGGGCTTATGACTGTATTTTATAATAAAAAGTACAGTTAGAAGTTGACTCATTCTCCATACAGAAAAAAGATTAATGGCCTTATTCAGATAGCCTTTTGCTTTACTCATTATATTTGGATTAAGTATTAAAATGCAGAGCTTCTGAACTATAGCTCCAAAACAGAATAGAAAAATCTCAGATGTGTCTCCACCAGCTTCAGTGAGAGGCAATATCTGCCTTTCTTTTTATAATACTGGAATTTTAAGGTCACCACTTTTTTTTCTCTGAGCTCTAATTTTTTTAAAAACATATTTCTTTCTTTTTAAAATAGGTTAACCAGACTGCCAAGCAAGAAATTCAGTGTTTTCAGAATAGCAAAATCAAAACACATGAAAGTAAATTATAAAATAATTAGAATTTTTCTGAATATTCTATTATTTAACTGGCCACTGTGACAACTTCTAAAAGCAAAATGAAAATGATAAATAACATTTTTAATACTTGTTGTCACAGGTCCAGTCTTTGCTAGTCTCCTAACAAATAGCACAATAACAGTTTAGAATAATATAGGTGTTAGTCTGTGTATAAGAATGCAGGCTGATCCATGGGAATGTCGTGAGAGCTGCACATGTGTACAAGTGCCTTTCAGAATTCAGCTGTGCTGTCCAGGTCTGACAACACCAATTTCCTTACAGCATCTAGTAGAAGTCTACTATTTTGGAAAAAGAATTGTCATTAATTATTGAAATGCTGTTACTGGTTTCAAAATATTCGATGTATCTCTAAAAATTCCGCTTGCTAAAGACCTGTGATTATGAAAGGCTTTTGTCCTTCCTTGAGAAATGTGCCTTTCATAGCATCCAGGCTTGTATATGTGACTTGATTGTATACTGGCAGCTCAACATTAGTCTGAAAAAAATAATGATAGAATGTTTTGGGTTGTAAAGGCCCTTAAATGTCTAGTTCCAACCCTTCTGTCTCGGGCAGCGACAGCTCACACTACACAGCTGACCCAGAGTGCCATCCAGCCTGGTCTTCAACACTTCCAGGGGTGGGGAGTCAACAATCCCTCTGGGCAATGACTGCCAATGCTCCACTACCCTTATAAAGAAGAATTTCTTCCTAATCCCTAATCTAAACCTACCCTGCTTCATCTTAAAGCCAACTCCCCTTGTGAAAAGTCCCTTCTTGCAGCCCCTTTAGGTGCTGGCAGGCTGCAGTAAGGTCTCCCCAGAACCTTCTCTTCCTCAGGTTGTACAGCCCGGCTCTCTCAGCCTGTCTTCACAGGAAGAGGTGCTGCAGCCTTGTGATCAACTTGGTGGCCCTTCCCTGGGCTTGTTCCAAGAGGTGAATGTCTTTCTTGTGTTGGAGGCAGCACTCCAGGTAGGACATCACGAGAGTGGAGTAGAAGGGTAGAATCCCCTCCTCTCCCTCCTGCCCACGCTGCTTTGGATGCAGCCCAGGATGCTGTTGGCTTTCTGGGCTGGGAGCACACATAGCCAAATCTTCAGATTTTCATCCAAAACCAGCCCCAAAGAAAAAAAGAATAAAATAAATGACTTTTTTTGCTACTAAGCTTTGCCAGAAACCACATATTACTGCAAGAAGCATTTCCCTGCAGATCTGTGGTATTTTATGCTTTTAATAATGCACATTTACTATTTGGCATTTAGTTGCATGTAAGGAAGCATCAAAGCAGCAATTTTTGTTTTGTTTTTAATGTAAGGTTTAGGCTGTCAGTCCCTACTTTGTATGTGATCCATCATCCAAACACTGTTCTGAGCAGTGAATGATGAGTTTGGCTACAATTTCTCTGTGGCGTTTATCCCTGAATATAGTCCAAGCCCTTCACAAATAGTATTGATTTTCAAAGTACTTATTACAGTGTGAAACATTATTTGCCACTTTATTGGTAGACTAAAAAAAACCCCTATATTATTACTTTTAGGTTCATGAATTGGAAAATTTATGGGACCTCAATTTTTGAGGAGCATAACATTTTCTAACACCCACTGTGGCTGAAGCACAGCTGTATCAGTGTATACTTGGAAAAGTGCACCTTGAGGCATTAGAAAAAAATGCTTTGAATGAAATAGGGATAGAATCACGCTCACATCAGATGAAATAATAGGGACAGAAACCCATTCCCCAAGGAAATCATTACCTGCCTGAGCCCTACAGTCATCTTTTCTCATTCTTCAGCCACTATAACTAAAAGGGCAAAAAGATGGATGAAAATTCCACAGAGTTACATCTGCAATACTATCATGCCTGGAACTAAGTCAATCTGTGGAGAAAAGTTGGTGACCTGACTACAAATACTGAACCATAAACCTAAGAAAGTTAGTTACAAATTGATAGTACATAAACAGACTGTCTAACTATCAAAAGCAAAGTACACATATAGATACACACATGTACATATTATCTACATATTGAAATCAAACTTGCATACTCACAAAAGCATCTCAAAAATACAGGCTTAAAGGTATTAACAAAATTACCATTTGTTTACTGATGTAAGCATCTTACATCTCTTTCCACATAAATGATAAAGACTATCATATCCAATTAAAATTGCAATGAGAATTTGGTCAGAGGGAATGGGACTGTTTATTATGTTCAAGCCTGTTGAAGATGACAGTCTTGCTTTTACAAAATGCTTAATGGGATCAAAAAAACCCAAATGTGGTCAGAATCCAGCTAGAATCTCCTGCCTAAATGCTACCTACATATCTCACCATTAATATCCAAGACTACAATGAAATTATTTAATCAATTAATGGGAAAAGCCTAAAGGAAATTGAGAGAGCAAGCAAGAAAACCTGTCATATTTTTTATGCTTAACATTTGAACTATATATTAAAGGGATGTATTCTTTCATTTCTGTCAGAATTTTCTTCTTGGTCTATACTATGTAAATTGCAATTTTATGTAAGAAAGAGTAGAGTTCTCTCCTGCTTCTGCATAGTCAGCTAGGAGGACAAAGTTGTCAATCAGGATATCTTAAGCCAAATTCTCCCCTCATGTACATTAGTGCAAACACATCACTCACCGAAGATAACATGGAAGTGGATTTAATCATGAACAAAGTTAATTAAAATGTGTGGGCTTAGTCCTATAAATCCAAAGGTGATTTATGCCTTCAGATTTGAACTACCACCTTCTCCAAAAAGCAGGATCTGCTTTATGAAAACAGCAGGTTACCAATGACAAGTAAAAATCCAGAATCCCTGAACTCAGTAAGTTTTATGTGACAAAATCACCCTCCATCAGCCACAGAGCTGTATCAGGTAGAAATATAACCCCTTAAGCATATTTCTGAAAATAGCTTTAAAGTGATATTCTGTTAAATTTGAACACCATTGGTAGAAAGGACATTTTTTTTACTCCTGATTCTTTGATATATTCTAACAGAAAGAGGAAAAATAGATTTCAGTAAAAGTACCCACTGTTCCAATCACTTGCAAAACAGCAGGAGTCATTTTAATGGACATGAGTTAAAGCAGACCTTTACCAAGCATGAACCTCTATTTAAAACTGAAAAATATAATGAGGTAATTCTTATGTTAAAATATAGCTAAGAAAAATGCATAAAATAAGTGCACAGAGTTCAAATATTTAAACTTAGGAATAATTCCTTAATGCACTATCTTATCAGGCAATTAGTCTTGTTTCACTCAGAAAGTGAAAAGAAACCAATCACAGCCGCTAACTCACTAATTTCTGAACACTTTTCTTTCTGTAAAATAAAGCTAAGAGCAATTGAATTTAATCTTTTGGCATTCACTAACTCCCCTTGCTTCATTCACAGGAGTTAAAGATATGGTGCATTGGATCACAGGTCAGAACCACATGTTTCACTGCAGTTCAGTAATCAGCTGGTTAATCTGGTTTAAACAGATATATAACTAGAGGTATATATTTGATCATCAACTAGTTCTAAACCTCAATATTAAACAATGTAGGAAACAAATGCACAAGGTGTAGATTGATGGCTGTAGAACTTAGTTAAAATAATCAATAAAAATTACTTGTTAAAAGTTATATTTGTAATTTAAACCATCTAAAGCAGACTAAAAAATGAAGAAATAGTGCTAGGATTTTTGTCTATATTATTTAATTTTGAATTAACAAAATTCAAATTTTTGTCTACTTTAAAAAGTGACTAAGGCTCATCCTACAGTATCAGATGTTCAGAAGGAATCAAGTTACTTTGGCTGAGGAGCAGATACATAAGAAGCAGCAGCAATGGAAGTTTTTCCTACCTACCATGTACCTCAGCTCCTGAAGGCCTGCTGATGTTACCAGGATCTTCACCTTATCTGTTAGCCAAAATAATATCCCATAATTACAGGTTAAAACATGGCTGGGAGTGGGACATCCTGAGATGTTCCTTACCATCACTGGCTTCTGAAAAAATTAACATCAGAAAAGCTTGTAGATCTAAACCTCTAGCTCACTACTTTCGACCCACTAGGCAACATCAGACACGGACATGAACAAATTGCATGTGAAACATTTAATTCAAACATGAGTCCTAAAACTGTGTAATATTTTTAACATATATATATAGATGAAGGTAAAGGAATTTAATAGAAATGTATAAGCTTCACTCTTACAGCCTTCTTTTGGTGTAATTTATTAAAATGTTCTATATATAGTGAACAGTCTAGCAATTCCTTTCTGAGAATTTTTACACCTTTTTACATTCAGAAAAAACTTTACAGAAGTTTTACCTTCATGCTTACTATTATGTGTGAACAAGACAAGGAAACTAGTGAAAAATAACATACTAATGCTGCTAGGCTGGAGTCACATTCATGTTTTGTACTTATCTCTTCAGTTACACTCACAAAGATCTTTACAAGTCAGTTTTGATTAAAGCAACTGTGGACTTCAGACCCTGCTTACAATGTTCAGTGACATAGTCCAAGACCATTCAGAAGTGTGACAAGCCAATCAATTTTACTTTTTTCCCTCATCCTTGATCTTCATACTTTTCATTCTTCCTAATTTCCAAGGAGCCTTAGAGAGAGAGAGATGTATTTCAGAGTAACTTCAATAGATTTTTCTACTGTGCCATGTACTGAACTGACACTTCAGCAGTCCTCAAGGAAAGGTCACTTACAATCTAATTTAATTCATGATGTAATGAGTACATTTGGGGAGCCAGTACAAGGATAATGATGATGTGAAATCCAGTTTGATTGAGTCTATTTAAGTGAACAGTTAATAGAAAAGAGATCAGAAGCCATGGAACCATTAATGATATGGATGAAAAGGATATTGAGGTTATCTGCCCCAAGAGAAAATAAATCATAGCTCCATCATTTCTGGTTTTCAGAACTCTTAGTAATGCCCATTCAACTGTATTTGTACCATTAAGAAATATTTTCTATTGTCTAACTTAAATCTGCAGATTTTTGCTTCTAAAAAAGCTATCTATTATGAAACACTTTATTCCTTTGTTCTTCATATTATCTTTTTATATATTTGAAAGTCATCATGTATTCTCTGATATTCTTTGCTACACTAAATGAGTTGAATACATTCAGACTTTCCCCACTGCTTACATTTTACAAATCATTTTTGTTGCCCTGCAGTTCCAGGCTACACTTTACTCACGTCAGACCTCTCTTTGTGGAAGAGAGAACAAGAACACAAGAACAAAATTTTTACTTTTCCATAAGAAAAGCAGCAAACAGGTTTTGCAATTTTGTGAACAGTAAGTTGTTTGGGGTTTTTTACCTGGAAAAGTAAAGAATTAAAAGAAATCCAAACCATGGGAATTTTACAGTTTGTTTTATAGTGAAAGAGAAATGATGAAGAGGAGCGTGCTGAGGATTGAAGGATGCCAAAACTGTATTAAGTAAAAGAGATGGTAATAAGGATAATGGCAGAACACTCTAGCATTGATAGTTTGAAGGTTGCATACACTTGGGTGAAAAGGAACTGTTCCAGAAAAACTAAATTATTGCTCAGGTAAGATAACAGAAAAAATAACAAGCAAAACAGGTAAAAAATTTGCCAACAGAACCGCTTTGAGAGAAAATTGTGTATTTGAACAAATATGTAGCTTTCTGTGGGGAAAAAGAATTGTTCAAAAGTAAGCAATACCCCAGATGTTTTTTATTTAATGCTTCTTGTCATGATGAGGCTTTAACTATGGTGCTTTCTGGCCATATATTCTCTGCTGCTCAGATACATAAGGCAGCTTTCTAAAACACAAATCTCAGCTCTGCTTTGTTAAAAATCAAACTTTCATGGCAAGCTCCTTAAAAGATATTTGATGCAGACAACATGGCTGTTTGGATGAGTGTTAGAAAGGTGTTACTTTAAAGGATTGATGTGCTTACCAGATCTTGAGCAAAATTCCCTGTTCAGCATCCCAGGTCCTTCCATATGACTACAATAAAACTGCAAAAGCTGAACAGCTTCACCAGCTTTTTGGTTTTTGGGCTAACCAGACAACCTGAGTGCACATGAAGGCTTCTTTGGATAAAGACAACACTTGTTGCAGCAATATTCCTGCCTCCTCTTGTGCATTTACCAAGCTGCTCTGTTTCCAATTTGCTGATAGAGGAATAATCTTTCCCAACTGTAGAGCACTAGCCAGTAATTGGCATCTAATAATAGACCAAACCACAGAGGTTTCTTGCTGCTCAGCCTTGCTTTAGCAGGTGATTCCATAAAGGTAGCCCCTTGATAAATCACAGAATAGTTTAGGCTGGAAAAGACCTTTAAGATCATCAAATCCAACCCAGCACCATCATGTTCATTACTAAACCATGTCCCCATGTGCCACATCCACATACCTTCCAAACACTTCCAGGGATGATGATTCTACCACTTCTCTGGGCAGCATTTTTCCAATTCCTGATTGCTCTTGTCAATGAAACATTTTTTCTAATATCTTATCTGAACCTCCCCTAGTGCACTTTGAGTCCATTTCCTCTTGTCTGTCACTTGCTACCTGGGAGAAAAGACCAACACCCACCTGGCTACCATCTCCTTCCAGGCAGTTGTAGAGGATGATAAGGTCCTCCCTGAGCCTCCTTTTCTCCAGAATGAACAACCACAGCCCCCTCAGCTGTTCCTCATCAGACTTGTGCTCCTGACCCTTCACCAGTTCCATTTTCTGCTCTTTTTCATGCCCTTTTCTGGACACACTCCAGCACCAAAATGTCCTTCTTGTAAATGTGTGTACAAGCTACTGTAAAAGGAGTAAGAATTAAAAAAAAAAAATGCAGGCCATAAGGGTATGGTTGTCTACACTCTAAAATAGTGTTGGGTTTTCAATCACAGTATGATGATGATGATGCTGTCAGGGAATAAAATCCCTGCAACTACTTTAAGCAGAATTTTTCAGTTTGTAGCTTGGTTACTTTACTCAGATGTGTTTTCTACAGCAGACAAGAACTTAGGTTCATTTCTAAAAAGTCAATTAAACAGTGCAAAGATTTATATGCAAAGATTTTCAGTTCCAGTACAACACACATTTCTTGGAATTGGAGCTGAAATTCAAAGATCTCTAAATGTCAGGCATGTATCAGCTAATGCAGCATTTACTTCAAGACATCAAAGAAGTAAAGAGACTTTTTTTTAATCAACAGGGAAGCCATCTCCACTTCTAATTTTCCACTTAATTTCTTGTACTTCGTTCCAGTCATCTCTTCCCACCTGTAATAGCACCCTCCAAGCCCATTGTTTGACTCTACTTGATGTAGATACCTAGCTGAGGTTTTCTACATCACACTTGTAGACACCAGTGCCAAAGCTACCCAGTATTTACTAATCACATGCAGTAAAAGGCCTGATAGGGTCAAGAGTATTTTTATCTTGTATCACCAGGAGTCTTCTAATGACTTTTAGTTTGAAATGAAGCCAAATGGTATCAAAGAGGAGAAGAACCAGAATAAAGAAAACTTTCTTATCTGCAGCACATCTTTGTTTCTCTTGTGGCTAGTGAAATCTAGTGCAGAAAAATTAACTGAATTTTTCTATATCTCTACATGGAAAGCACAGAACAGGAAAAAACCCAGACAAACTCTTCCTTTCCTTAAAGCAAGCAGGAGAGCTATAGCTGAAAATGAGACCCAAGCCAATTTTTTGCCAGAAACAGAATGTTTTGCTGAATAATAGACACTACTCTCCTAGAAAGGATGGGGGGAAAATTACAGTGAGTATTACTTTCCTCATCATAACACCATTTATTCTGTAACACTGAAGGCAACAACAAATAGCAGTGATATGAAAACAACAGCATCTGGTATTGCCACTGAAATGGATTCAGGTGACCAGCATACTAAGGCTTATGTATAACAAGAGGAGCCAACATAAACTAGGACACAGTAAATCAATATTCAGGGCTTTTTTTGCCAATATCCTATCTTTTGTTCACAATGAGGACTCAGCAATCAGAGAATCAGTGTCTGAACTTTTTTCCTTTTGTTTGCTATGTTAGCACTTGCTGGAAGTTAAACACTATTACCATGCTTCATTAAAATGATAAAACAATCTCTGAACATTTCTGAACTGCCAATGTCAAAATAGAAATTCTGAGCACAGCAGTCCTGACATTTTGAAATCTTTAGATGTCCAGGGTACAATCATACCATAATATAAGCAGGAAAATAGCTCAAGGACTCTGGTTAAATTCTAATTCTCTTCTTCATCTTTCTCTATGAATCTTGCATTATTTCAATAATTTCAATAGCAAGTCTAGCAAAACATACAGTAAATGGACAGAAATTGTGATAAATCTGTCCTGGTCTGGTTTTGACAGAGGCAGAGATTGCCATAAAAGCATTGTATTTCTGTATTATTTGTAGGAACTGATATTAAAATTAAACTGATATTAAAAAGAAACTAAAATTCAAAATTTCAAAATTAAAGTTAGGGTTTTGTTGTTGTTGTTGTTTTTTGTTTGGTTGGGGTTTTTTTTCTGTGAGGGAAGTGGGCTTGTTTGGGATTTTTGTTGTTGTTTGAGGGGTTTTTTTGGGTTTTTGTCTAGGCATAATTAGCACCCTTTTGTGTACCTTTAATTTGTTCCTATAGAAACTTTCATAAATGCCATAAATATGTATTTCTAAAGCTAAAGAAAATATCAATGCAAAGACTTGGGTTTTTAAAGAACACACTTCACACAGCAGCTTGTATTGGCTTTTTGGCTGAAGGTCAGAGCTATCATCTCCTTAAACTTCGTTCTGCATGTCCTGATCAATCTGTCAGAACTGCTGTATGTGCCCTTCAGTGCTGAACAGAAGCTGAATTTAACAGAGTACAGGTAATCAATAGCAGTTATGTTCTGTAGCAAGGTGAGAAGGCACATTATTTGTGAAGGATGTTTAAAGAAAAAGAGGGAATTATCTCCAACACAGCCTGACCAACTAGCTCAGTTTAAATAGTAATTAATAAAACATTGTAGTTCAGAAACACATCTGAAATAGGAAATTAAATTCTGATGGAAAAACTCCTCTATTTTTTCCACTTTTTATCGGTAATAAACTAACTGTATACTAATATTCCCTATATTATATGTAAAGACTAAGACAATTTATCCAAAAGCATATAAGGATTTTAGAGCTTTTTTCAATTAAAATAATATCACTACAATAAGCAAACAAAAATGATTTAACAGATGAGTACATTAATAACACAGCTGACTGTTAAAGACTTATTATCACATAGACAAATACCTACTGTTTCAGAAATAATTTTCTTAGACAATCTTTAAATTTTTGAGAGTTTCTTGGTTCAGGTGACCTCATCAATCATCTTACTGAGATACAAATTGAAAACTGGGATACAGGTCACAAAACTCTTCAGGAAAATAGAGGACTTCTATGTGAAAAATGAGTCACATTTTAGTCATATTACAAATTAGACAAATTAGAGATATAATATATTGGAGAATGGTTTTGATGTTGCATGTGCATATGTAATAGAAATTCTACATACTCATTCTGTGCATTTGTGAATTCTTTTCCTTTCCATACAAAGCCACAAAGAATTACTAGCTGGGTGTGAATGAGACTTGTACAAGTTTGCAGCCAATTCCAAAGTCCAGGGACAGTGCTTGAGAAATAAATATTTATATAAAAAACTGTAATTTTCATTGAAAAGAGTGAATAGACAACCAGGGAGATGGGAGTAAAAACCTATTCAAACAAAAATATCCCTAAACATCCAAAGAGAGGCTCCCTCATGTCAGTGTTCTTGCAGCATTGTTTTGTTTGCAGATCAATAAAGATGTAATTTATTGGAAATTTAAACTAACTGCTGTGCCTGCAGAGACTAAAGATCATGACAAGTTGATCCAGTGCATGCATTGCCATGTCTAATTCTATTGTGATCCAGAGATATGTTGACCAAGACATTTAATTTTTAATTCCTCTGATTTTAAGTTGATATTGGAATTCTAACTTTAACGACCATTACAGTTAAGAAAGTAGATTTCTTCATGTCTCTTCCTCAGATGCTCCAGGAATCCTGGCAAGCCCCTTTTTATCTCACAACAATTACACTTTGGTAACCCCTCACTTTTCAAACCTTAATCCTAGACCAGGAAGAACTACCTTATTTTTTTTTTAATTCTTCCTTGCATTCCTTGCCTCTGCTTTACAAACCATTCTTTGGTGATCTCAGAAGTAATCTATTTCTCAGGTTCTACTTCCTGTAACTCACACTTTGAGACAAAAATAGTATTAACTTTTCAACCTTTTCAAAGAAGTTCTAAATAACACCATTTATCATACTGGGCAGGGGAGTCTCAATCTCTCTGCTCTGTCAACACAGAAGAAAAATGTGCTGTGCCACTTATCCCATTTGCTCTTTTCCTCAGGCATCTCAAAAGGGCTTCAAAATACGTGGGTCAGTGCCATCCTGTGTGGCCAGGTTTCCTTGTTTCAGAGGGAAACAAAGGGAAAGCAAAAGAGGAGAAGGAATGTTTGTTACCTAACTCAAGGATTAGATCCAAGCTAAAGTTCCACTCCAAAACCTGAAATCTCAAATCCAGAGGTGTCCAAGGGCGTCCTTGACCAAAACTCAATTTTAACTATCAGGCTAAGAACACCTACAGCAATAATAAATTTTACTATGGAAGCTGTACTGCATTTGTAGTTTGCAACATTCAAGAGGCCAAATTAATAAATCAAGTTATTTTCTATATCACTGAATGAACTTGCAACACTACATAAAAACCATCACAAAATTCCACGTACTTCAGCAAAATAGTCCTTAAAGGCAGACCTAGTTAAATTCAGGACTTATTTATGTCTTAATTACTAAGACATACACAGAAGATTGACTAAATAGTCTTACTACACAGAGAAGAGCAGCAGCAAAACCAACCAATTAAGCACACACTGCAATAAATAAAAACACTTTGGAGAATTTCTCTTGAAATGAGTGTGACTGCTGAATAGGAGTGTTCTAAAGGCACAAACAGCAATGAGATCAGGATGCTTTTTTACAAAGGGGGTTTGAAACAAATCTGAAAATGTGTAAGGTTTGTTGCGAAGAAAGAAACCTGAAGTAATTCTGACACAGATACCTGATGGTATTGTTACATAATGACAAATACTGGGATGATAACTTAATGCCATAAAAAGGTGAAGATTTTAATGTAATGCAAGCAAAGAACATACGCAACTTCTTGCAAGGTTTTTCCCTTTCCCTGATGTTTCATAATAATTTTCTTCAGCAGCTCCTCTCACATGAAAGAAATGTATTCTACCATGCAGTTGGCTCAAATAACTCTCACCCTCTGATAAATTGTAAACTTCTAAAACATCCCTCCCACACCCTCAGAAGTTTGAGTATAGTTGCACATCCTTTCAATAACAGCAATAATTTTTTTTTCTCTACAGAACAGTTCACGTTCCTTAAAAGTCACTATGGCAGTATGTGCTGTTTTCAAGTCAATGCCATTCCTCACAATATTTCTAAGAGGATCTTGGAAAATCACAGGGATATTGGGCTTACAAATAGACTTTACTGCAGCAAGAGCAGCTAAATGTTTATTTTCATTAAATTTCTGGTACTGATGCCTAGAAATAATACACATAATTCAGGAAATGTATCTGCACTGATAGAGAAAAGATACACTGTATTAAGGGGAAATTCAGAAAAGGGAGAACAAGAATGATAATGCAAGCTACTTTAATTGCAATAACTAAAATGACAAGCATTAAATTATGGCTATGTGAGTTGTGTGTCAAGCAAGCTTCGCTTACTAGTCAAGACAAAAACCCCAAACGTAGATTCTCTTAGACCTATATTTGTGAAATAAACCATGCTTGATTAAAGCACAAAGGCTTGATGTCCATTAAAGTAATTTAAGCAAGTTTGCTCTAATGGCTAAGCCTGAACCCAGTTAATTGTCAAATTGCAACTGGTGAACTCATTACATCCTGGTATCTGAATTCCTTCTGATAATGTGCCCATAAAAATTTTCTAGGGATCGGCTAGAGATGATAGGATAAAAGTCATCCTGAAAAGGCTTGAATCTTCTTACTGGAAGATATTCTTTTTCATTCAAACATGATAACATTTTTATAATGAGTAGTTGTTCCTGGGTATGTCTTGCAAATAAGTATTTTCAAATATGAATGTGATTTTGCTAAATTGCTCCATTAAATGTGTTGTTAATACTGGGCTCTATGCATGTTCTAGTCTTCATAAAAAGGCACTGTGTATTTGCATGTCTTCTTTGTTTTAGACATATCATATGAAATCTTTGGAAGTTTTCCTGGACAGCATGCTGTTTTCTGTACATCCCATAGAAGTGCTTTAATGTATTGTGCTGTAACTCATAAAAATCTCAGAGCTGAAGCTGGGGCACAGAAATTGCCTAGGGAGTTTATGACTATACAAACAACTCTTACCTATCATCACCTCCTAGAAAGCCCCTGCCCTGTACTTTCTGGGGATTCCAGCCAACCCTTCTCTTCAATTCAAAAAAATAAAAGACCTTATTGCTACAATTCCCAAAGCATTTCCATCATTGTTTTAAATTGATTTAGCAAGAAAAATCCTGAAGGTATTTTATTTGGCGAGATTGCTAGATTCCCCTGACAAATTGCTGCATTTTCAGTCTGACTTGGGGAATCACTGACTGACTGGCAAAATGCTACTCTGTTGATTTACAATCCTTGGAACGTCAAAGATATGACAGATTTTAATATAATTTCTAGGAAGAGAGGAATTAATATTTGCCAATATGAAGAGTTTGATTAGAACTTGATAACATTACATTGGTTTGACAAGTCATTGCTGTTCATAGCACAAGCTGTCAGTCACTAAATCCACTATGATGTAGTAGATTTCAGATAGAAACTATGCTGTATTATAACAAAACTGAGACACAGGCTTTGTGTTACTTTAGTAGTAATACTAAAAAAATCTCAGAACTGAAAAATTCCACATGTGAAGACAGCAGATACTAGAAGCTTTCATTGAACCCCACCACATGACAAGGAATGAGATGATTAAACAATCAACACTGCAAAGATCTTTCATGTGGAAGGGATGATCAAGTAACAGCTTCTTGTATATTCTGACCAGTTACAAGGAAAATTAGGACATCTGTTTGCTTTTCATTTGGGTTAAACTAAGCTCTATTACATTAGCATTTGATTAGGAATGGAAAAAGGTGCTTACTGCTTAGGGTATTACACTTGAAAATGGTTGAATTAAAGCTATTTTGAGCATATCTTAAAATGAAGTTACCTCTGCTGGTAATAACAGACTAAACTGGTGATAAAAACAAAGTCTCCCCACTTTTCTGTTCATAACTTCTCTTAAATTCTATAAGATCATGCATTCTACATGAATGCCTCGATTAGTCCCTTCGTGACAGTCACAAATGACATACTTTTCATGTCCTAAAATGCTGAGTTCTGCTGCCCACTTAGGTTCAAGGTGGTACAGTCTATCCTCATTTCTCTGACTGGCATTTCTGTGCCTCCAGTGTTCACCACGAGACTCCGCCATGGGTCACATCCATGGGTAGTGGCAAGTCTTGTTTTTATGAGTACTCCCATCCTATTTATACCATGTTATTCTTTTGTAATATACCTTTCAACTGAGAATCACAATGCTCAATTTCTAAATTATGTGAATAATGTGAAACATGTTTTATTTCATTCTGCTGAGATGAGAAATCTGCTCAAGTTTGGCTACCTGGAACACTTTTTGCAGTATGAATTCCTATAGCAAATACCATCATAGAATATGAGTATTTCTGGTGCTTTATGAGGGTGTACTTTCTTTTCCTTGAATTACTTTTTCCATGCCTTTAGGAGGGAGGGTTTGTGTTTCAAACGGGCAGTTTAATGGAAGCTGACACTAAGCACTGTGTGGCTCTGACACAGAGATCCTTTTGTCCTCAGACTAAATCAGAGAACATCAGAGAACTGTTTGAGCACAAGGCAACAGCCATTTTTTCCTCACAGTTGCTGAAGCCTGTGACAAGAGGCATACATACTCAGCATTCCCCAAAATACCTTAAACTGCATTCTTTCACTGATACAAAGGCATTCAGCCTGAAAGCTGTTTGCTCTTGCAGTGTGAAATCCAAGTAGAGCAGCAATGAGATTTTATTGCTGCTTTTACACAGCTTTCCTTTGGTGCCTCTCTTCCTCCAGGTATGTTTTGCAACAACAAATTATCTTTGCAGCCAGCATATACTGCATGCCATGAAAGATACTACATTGCTAGAGCAGGAAGGAAATAATGTCTGTGAGTGCACCAGTTTTGGCTGGGGTAGAGTTGATTTCCTTGACAATGGTTAATATAGGGCTGTGTTTTGGATTTGTGCTGAACACAGGGTTGATAATTTAGAGATGTTTTTGTTATTGTTGAGCAGGGCTTACACAGGGCCAAGGCTTTTTCTGCTCCTTGCACTGTCAGGGTGGTGAGGAGACTGAGAGTGTACAGGAGGATGGGAGGAGACACAGCCAGGACAGGTGACCCCAACTGACCACAGGGACATCCAGACCATATGGTGTCACACTCAGCATAAAAAGCCAGAGGAATGAGGAGGCAGGGACATTCAGAGTGATGATGTATGAATTCCTTTTCTTGCTTTGCTTGTGTGTGCAGGTTTTGCTTCATCTATTAAACTGTCTCTATTTCAACCCAGTTTTGTAACTTTTATTCTTCTGTCCCAGTCTCACTGGAGGATTGTGTAGCTGCATGGTGCTTGGTTCCTAAGAGGGGTTAAACCAGGACAAAGAGAAGTGTACTTTTGTATCTGTTTCTTTTAACAAATGAACTAGAAGTATTTCCATCATAATCCTGAAATTTTCTATTAGGAATGAAGAAACGGGGGGTTATATTTTCAGATCACAATTCTATTCTGGTCCAATAATTTACTGCAAATTACTTACTCCTAGGGCTTATTTTATACCTATAGGAAGGCAATTTGGCATTTCTCTTTGAATTCTTGAAACCCCCTACATTTAAGATAAATACCTTGTATTATTTACTACCACTTCATCACAGACTTTGGAGAAAAGCTTTTAGCAAAAATAAGGAAGAAACACCTCAGTTGGTGATCTAGCACTCTGAATTTCTGACTGCAAAATCTTATCCTGAATCTTTTCAGATATGCTGAAACATCTTCACTACAAATTTGCCCTTGCGATGTGAAGTATCCTCATTTCATGTGCAGTACATGCCTACATCTTCATCTACAAACAGCAACAATCTGCAGTTAATAAATAATGCAAGAGGAGCTATTCAAACCCCAAACAGCAAACACTAAAGATTATACTTCATGTTGGCTTTAGAAATCCTGATAGTTCAGCTGTGGAGCCACCCCTTACGATGAGATACTTTCAAGGGAGCAATATGACAAAAACATGACACTGAATATTGAAGACTGTACAAAAGTGGGAAGGACAGTTTGGGGTATTAAAGGAAGCCATAAATAACCTTGCACATGTACTGTGCCAGACAGAGACAGAGGAACAGATTCTTTGAAGTCTACCCAGTCAATGAATATAAACACATAACCCTTTCCTTCTCAACTCCTTTTTCTCTCAGTGGCATTGCCATATAGAATAGACTTAAAAAAGAAAAAAATATTTCAGTCTAACATCTTTTAAGTTGAGGTGATTAGCAAATAGCTAACCATTAATGATGCTTTTGACAAGAATGGATGCCAAAAGCTATGAAACCTTGCCTAGTAGATAAATGGTACCTTTCTCAGCCATCTGTCTTACAAATGATCCTATATATACAGCTATTATTTCAGTCAGACACTGGCAGCTCTGCAATTGTTCATGGCCTCAGTGAAGAATA
Source organism: Notiomystis cincta (assembly GCA_013398075.1). Lineage (NCBI taxonomy): Eukaryota > Metazoa > Chordata > Aves > Passeriformes > Notiomystidae > Notiomystis > Notiomystis cincta. The sequence goes on along the minus strand of VZRX01011761.1, from coordinate 105,787 downwards.
ATACCTGTCATGCAGTTTCATTGCTCTGACTTTTAACAGACCTGTTTTCAGCTTGTCTCAAATGCTGCACAACTGCACATGGGGAAGTGTCAGAAAAGAACAGGTAAGATAAAGACCAAGGGCACTTACATTTCTCTCTACGTAGGTATAAAACCCTTCAGAACTGTCATGAAGAAATTTTGCTTAGAACATGCTGCTAAAACTGCAAATGGTTCTCTACCCACTTGTGAGAAAGTCTGCTGGTTTAATTTTCTGGTGTAATTTTCTGCGTAGTACTGAGTAAGGGGCTGTGTTTTGAATCTGTGCTGGAAACAGTGCTGATAATTGAGGGATGTTTTAGTTATTGTTGAGCAGGCCTTGCACATTGTCAAGGCCTTTTCTGCTTCTTGCACCACCCTCAAAGGGGTTGAGGCTAAACAGTGACCCGGGAGGGGACACAAGCAGGACACCTGATCCCAGCTGACCAGAGGGACAGTCCTACACCGTACAGCATTGTGCTTATAAAGCATATAAAGCTGGGGGAAGGAGGAAGTGGGGGGAAGACACACACTGGGAGCGATGGCAGTGTCTTCCCAAGTAATGTGTGTGTGTTCCCTCTTCACTGGGACTCTCCCAGAAGTTACATCATCACCTCCTCTGACTCGCTTACCTGCTGATGCAGAAGTCTCCAATCTGCCCCCATCTTGCATACTGTCTCCTCAGGTTTAGGCACTGCTGACTGGCAGCACGAACAGTGCTTACACTTCCTTACTCCTAAAGAGCAATAGTGGGATGCTTTTGACTAGTCTCTTACAAATCTTAAATGAATGCAGAAATCTATTCTTATATTTAACAGCCTTTTATTTATGTCTCCTTATTCTATGTTTTCTCACAGAAATAAATAAATGTTTCCAAATGCTAATTTTCATAAAACCAGTAGAAATTTTGGAAAGGATTCTCATTAAAATCTTAATACTTCTGACAAATAAAGGCATTTTCTGCAGAAGTCCTAGTCCAGGATCATGCCAAAGCAAAGAAAGATTTCCTATATCTATTCTCTCTGAAATAGGAAAAAACTCCAACTGGTTTGGCTGCAAACCAGCATGATGATTATTGTTAGTTGCACATGTTGAAGATTTCCTTTTCAATACAGTATGAAATACTATCAATATTTTCTCATTTATTTTTACCACATTTTCTTTCTCTTCTGTCCAGAAAATAATGCTTAACACAGATGAAAACTGTTTCCCCTCTTAGGCAGCAACAGAATTTCAACACAATACAGGCTTCAAGTCCTCTGCATAAGTTATTACCCTTTTAGCTATCAGAAATCCCTGAAACTGTTTAAAATATCAATTAGTATTTTGTTAATATCTATTCTCTAACTTCTAAAGCCACCTGACTTGCCTAGTTAACAAGGTTACTTTTATACCCTGGATACTTGGCCTGAACACTGAAGATCTAACATAATACTATGCCTCCATGTAACAGACCTTCACACTCAGTTTATTTTTGTTCAGTCACTGTAAAAATAAATAGTGAAGGACTTTTCGGGCCAGTAATCCCATGTCAACCCCTGCCATAGTTAGCCACCATCACTAAAAAATGTTGCCACAATTCAGACAGCATGAGGTGACAGCAGACAAAAAGACACTAACAGCTCAAATAGAAAAAATATAAATGAAACAGGCATCAAATACCATTCAATACAGACAGACAATGCACAAAACGGGCTGTGATGGGCTAGGAAGTGGAATTATTAGGGAAGTTACTGGTTATGTAAATTCATGTCATTATCCCAGTGGTAGCTGACCACTTCCATGGGGGACTAACTTCGAAATAAGTGAAAGCCATTTTCAGTCTGAGACACTGCAATCCTCTGGAAGTACTGGACAGCACTCCTGCTCACTACCTGAAGCAGAATGTTCAAAAAGAAACATTTTGTCTTTGTATCTTACAGGATAAATGTACAACAGAAAAGAACTGACAAAGAGTTATGTTCAATCTTCAACAAAATGCTGTCCAGATCAAATTAGCTTCTGATCCACCAGAGATCTGTTTATTTAGTAAAAGGTGCACACAGGTTGGGCATAGGGGATGTATGATATTCAGTATCTATGGAAAAACTCTAGCAAAACTTACCTAGTAACTACAGTAATTGAACAGTGGACAGTATTTGCCAACAAGACATTTTTCAGATTATGATTGTAAGGATCACAGTTAAGCCTGAAAAGAGAGATGGCAGCAAAGTCAGTTTGTACTGAACGTGGTTCTTGTGCAAGTAGACCTCATTTGAATCTAAGGGATTGCTTCTCCGTGTGTAGAATTCTACCTTCATAGTTTTATTCTTACAGGGTAATTAAAATTGCTTGTGCATTGATTAAAAAAAAAAAATTCAATAAAATTAGATAGCCAAAAGGAAACATGAACAACTTGAGAATAAGCATTTCACAGCAATTGAAAGTAAATTATCAGAATTCTTTTTAACCTACACAGCCTTCAGCTAGCGTGCTAACTTTAACCTATAACAAGTATTTTCTGGAATCTGCTTGGACAGGAACTGCTTTAACCTAGTTTCCACTACTTCTCTTTTAATTACTGTATTCTAGAGAAAAATTTTATCAGTATAGGAGAAAATAATTTTTATTCAGTTTTGCTAGAATTCAACATAATTTTGCTAGAGAGAAATATAAAAACCTAACTCAAAAATAATCGATATTTTGAATACAGAACTCAAATAATCCAAAGACAGTTTTCATCACAGTTAAAGTATTTAATGACAAAAATCAGAGTTTCCAGCAGTGAGTCAAGAGAGCAGGTCCCACTTTTTTTTTGTCTCCCCAGAATGGCACAAAATAATTTCTACATCTTTGAGAACTTCCAAGGAATTGGTTACAATAGATATCAGCAAGTATTACAATTCTGGCAAATCATAGCAAAACCTACCTACCTTTAAGATCAGTTTTAAGAGCGCACATTTTTGTTAATATTTCACATAATGCACAACTTTTGCTAGACACAAAAGTAGCCTTTTAAGACAGAGTTTGCAGTACAGCAGTCAAGTCTACCAATACATTATTTTTATTCTGTTCAGAACTTTAAAAAGATAAAGAAACTATTAATATTGTTACAATTTACAAATACATTCTTTCATATGAAACATTAACCTGAATCATAGGATATGTTATGTACATGACTATCTAACAATACTAGGTTGTATACACTACAAGCTAAGTTCCAGAAGGAAACTGCAATACTCTAAGATTTACCTTTGGATAAACATTTATACACCTTGATTTTTTTCTAAAAACTACCAAACCTTGTAGTTTAATGAACAGCAAGAACAAAGTAAACAGACAAACCACTTTTCCTTCATTCAGAAGACTAGGTTACTTAGAGTTTCCATAGTAAATGGCTTTTGATGGTTGGATTAAAGTCCTGAGTTATGATAAAAAAACAACACACTTATATAGAGGATATAAAAAACCCAAAATGATGAAAACTTAGGTGGAACTAAAGCAATGTTTTAGTACAGTTCATTTCACAAGAGGTCTGGAACTTAGCAGTGCAACTGTAATCCTGTCCTGTCCAACTGGTATTTATGTAAACACTTGAAAATTTATGCCTTTTAATCTGAATTTAGACAATTAATTCTTTTCAGGTTTATCAGACCCAGGTTTTAGACATTTTCTCTAATTATTTGCAAGCTTAGAGGACTGGCTAGATGGCAGCAGTTCAAAATCTACTTCTTTCTCTCGAGAGAGATTTGTGAGGTTAGCAACAGAATACAGTTTAAAAAGAGTGAAAAATATAACAAGAAGGTAGCTATGTGGTCAAAAATGTACTGCCTGACTGATTTATAATCCATCTTTAAAAAATAAAAATAGTCTAACATTTTGTATCTAGCAGAAGTTTAATTTCTGTTTAAAAAGCAGTCTGTTTTCCTGGCTAATTGCAGAAATACCCAGTCATTACAATAACATTCAGACATTTCCAGCATTAACTTACCCATAGCTCAATGGAGTGTTCAGAACTTGTGTTGTTAATGAACCAGTTCTGATTTATAACAGAAGTGGCCAAATTCCCTTTCAGTAGGTGCTAGATTTGGTAACTGTTGGAGCTGGTGCTAAATAGAGCTACATGATCATATGGTACTACACAAATGACCCATTCTCTCAACTCCCAGTGTGAAATTAAATAAAAAAAATTCATACAAAACTGTTTAAATTACAGAAAAACAAAAAAAACAAAACAGATGTAAAGTTTGAATGCAATCAGCTAACCAGGCAGTGTCCTTAGTTCAAATGAGAATACTTCCCTAAAGACAAGCAGCTTTTTACGAAATGGGTATTTCCATGAGATTTTCAGTTATTTCAGCTTGCAGTAAGTAAAATATTCTCAATTACTACAGTAGCTTTTATCTCTTACAAGCACTGCTCTGAGGATTTTAAACTGTTGTGTCATTAATAATGCAAAAATCATATTCTATAATGAATACAGTACATTCACATAATGCCAGCTTTCCTCTGGTAAGATGAGGGCAAAAATGAAGAGCAGGCATTTTCAGAAGATGAAGGCTGTACCTTCTGCAAGGATTTCTTTTCTAGCTTACTGGTTTAAAAAAAAAAACCAACATCTTTTTTTCCTTTTTCTCCCCTTTTCATTCTTGAAGCATATTAGACCATCTCAAAAATGTTAAGAAAACAGTGGTGAAGGAAAAAGGTAACCTACTTATTTTTGTAAGAGAAATATAGTGTATATATTGCATATAGTGAATACAGATGAAGTAGAGTCACCCTTCCAGTGATAACACATTGAAAGCTAAGACTCAAACAAGAAGTTGATTCTAGTGTACCAAGACATGCTTTTTGAAAGCCTTTATATTAAAAATCAGACAACTTGCTAACACAAAAGTCATTAAAATCAGACAAATTTCTGAAGTGCTCCAAAAAACTCTTACTGTAGAACTGATGAAAAACAGATGTCTTGAAAACAGTGCACTCTCATCTTCCCAGGCCTTTGCATAATCCATTTTCATGGGCCTTTAGCCACACAATCACAGGTACAAAGAAATGTTATTTTATATCAGATTGCTAAATTGTAGATTGTGTTTGAGGCACAGCTATGTGCGTATAGATGTAAAAATTACCTTTTTCCTCAGTTCTCAAATCTCAAGCATACATTCTCTAGGTTTCAGTACACTATTCAAATAATCAGTCTGAAAGTGAAAACAGGAACATGTAAAATGCTGATATGAATGAAATTCAGATATGCACTTCTGAATGCTGGTGCACATGCAATGCTTCCTACATTAGCCAGAAGAAACAATTTTTTCTGTTTCCTAGGACAAAGCAGTTTGTCCTCCACTATAGCTACAACCCAGATGTTTAATTCTAACATTCATTCACATTCTGCTGATGCTACATTAAATGAAGAAAATTATACCCCTTCTTTGGATTTTATTTCCACACACGTCCACAATCAGTTCAATCAATTATTTTGTACAACCACAGAAGAATATTACTATTTTAATCTTGATCAGCTTGTCATTTGGTCCTTTTTCAATGTTTGCTTTCACTCCTGTAACAACTGAAATACAGGTAGAAAGTACTGCAGGACTGTGTAGCAATATTAAAAAAGAGAAACAAAAGTAAGTCGAAAAGGTAGAAATGCAACACTTTTTCCTGCACAGAAACTGAAAGAATGCATCTCCACTGAACAGGAAGGAAAAAGCTCACAGAAGACTGAATCTCCTGTAAAAGTTGCTGATTGTAGCCTTTTCAGCTTCTCTTGAGAAGATTTCAGCTTTGGGCAGTATCTCAGCATTTGTGCTTCATAGCAAGCTGACAAAGAAAGAAAAAAAAATAATTAAAGAGATATCACCTGTAACGACAGCTGTATCAACCTAATGTGGCTAGTCTGGATAAGAAGAGTTTGTACAATAAACTCTCCAAAAGATGCCTGAAATCCATTAACTTCTTTGCACACAGATATGGAGTTATTCCCTTTCCTGGGACATGCAGGCAAAACCTCCCTTTGCCATGCTCACCAGGCAGGATTTATGTGCTTTCACTGTTCTGTTTCCCAATGTTCCATTATTTTGCTATTTGTGAAGAAGGCTAGAGCAAGACACCAGAAACAAAGACATGCTTAAAAGAATAGTAATTTTGACCCAATGATTTTGATTGTTAACTACAATCAGAAATTCTAGACAAGTAATTTAAAACAGCTATTCAGGAGCTCTGCCACTACATAATGATGAAAAATAAAGGACTGATTGCCTTTCCACCTCTGTGATTACCGATTATTTCCATTTCAAATAATTCAAAAATGGACTTAACTGGGAATGAGAGGGAGAAGAAAGAGATGAAGTGAGTTAAAAGCTGTATAAAACGTGCAGACAAACTGACTTTGCAAACCAAGCAGAGTGTAGGGTTAAGTTCCATATAATAAAAAATTGCTATCTGTAGATAACAGCATGCTAACAAAGCTGAGATGAGCGAACCTCCCCTGGGAAATTACCTAGAAAACAATACTAATAGGGGCAGTTAAAATTTACTCATTCGCTATCAGTGAAATGATGACCAATAAATGACTCAAACTAAACTGACATAAGCCTTTGATACTTGAGGATTTGGTTACAAATATGTTTATTTTTAAAAAATAATATTTGTAAGGATATACTAGAAATTCATTTCAGCATGGAAGAACTTAAACCAACTCTTTCTTTCCTCAAACAGCAAAATGTTTTTTTGAAAAATATGTCTTTGGCAGGCAACTCTGAGAAGTTTTTACTGTATAAAATTTATAACCTGGAGATTCTGTGCACTCACCAACAAATGGAAAGGATGTTTTAGAGGAAGAGAAGGTGAAGAAGGTGTTGCAAGCAGGATTTGATACATATCCTGAGCTAAGTTCAAGCCTTTATATAAGTATAGATACATGCTTTCATTCAACAAACTCTGACAGGCAAATGTCTGACTTTACCTACTGAGTCTTAGCCTGCCGAAATCTTACCTTATGTGCAGTTTCTGCAAACTGCTGAGCACTGTTTTTCAGCTCCTCTGTCTTTTCTTCTGCTCGACCTAGCCTTTCACCACGCTCATTCAAGGCCTGACTTGCCTTCTGTACTGCGCTTGTCACACTGTCTGCTGCTGAATGGAGTATGCTGTTTCCTGCAACACCAAAAGAAGCCATTAAGCACTTCAGTATATATTTGTTTTGCATTAAATACAATTAATTTAATTTATAATGTTCTAGAGCTGACATGCTATCTGGATAGCCTCACTTCACTACAACCTCTCTTCAGGTGGTTGTAGAGGGCGATGAGATCCCCCTGAGCCTCCTCCAGACTAAACAAACCCAGCTCCCCGAGCTGTTCCTCATTAGACAAGTTCTCCAGACCCCTCACAAGCCTTGTTACCCTTTACTGGACACACTCCAGTACTTCAGGGGCCTTTTTAAAGTGAGGGGCCCAAAACCAAACGTGGTACTCGAGCTGTGGCCTCACCAGTGCTGAGTACAGAGGGATGGGCACTTCCCTGGTCCTACTGGCCACACATTTGCTGATACAGGACAAGAGGCCACTGGCCTTCCTGGCCACCTGGGCACACTGCTGGCTCACACTGAGCCCACTGTTGACCCCCAAGTCCCTTTCTGTCACTCTTGCCCCAGCCTGTAGCACTGCCTGGGATTGCTGTGACCCAAGCGCAGGACCTGGCACTCTACCTTCCTGAACCTCCTGCTGTTGTCCTTAGCCCATTGCTTGAGTCTGTCCAGATCCCTCTGTAGAGCCTTCCTTCCCTCGAGAGATCAACACTCCCACCCATCTTAGCATCATCTGCAAACTACTGAGGGTGCCCTCAATCCCCACATCCAGGTCATCAGTAAAAAATCAAGACTGGCCCCAAAACTGAGCCCTGGAGAACTTGGGTCATCAACTGGATTTAGTTCCATTCACCACAACTATCTGGGCTGGGACATCCAGCCAGATTTTTATCCATCAAAGAGTCCTCCCATCCAAGCTGCAAGCAGCCAGCTGATCTAGGAGGATGCTGTGGGAGATGGTGTCAAGTACTTGACTGAAGTCTAGATAAACAAGGTCCACAGCCTTCCCCTCATCTACTGAGCAAGTCACTTTGTCATAGAAGGACATCAGGGGAGTCAAGCAGCATCTTCATTTCATAAATCCATGTTGGCTGGGCTTGATCCCTTGGTTGTCCTGGCTGTCCTCATTTTTTTCACAGCATTAAAACCAAATATGTGATGCTTTTAAATGAATTATATTGGTAAAGGTATGAAACAAATTCAACACAGTTGAAGTGAGCACCACAGCAAATCTGCTGCTAAAGTCTGCTGTTCTTACTGACATACGACGACAAGTGAAAACAGACACAAACACACTACTTTTATCATTAATCTGAGAAGTGCATCTACTTCAAAAACATTCTCGGGTTAAAAAATCAAACCCAAACATTAATTTGAATGGCTGTTTTGCTACTAGTTTGTTGTAGTTTAGCCCCAGCCAGCAACCAAGCACCATGCAGCCGCTTGCTCACTCTCCCACCAGTAGGACTGAGGAGAGAACTGGAAAGGTAAGAATTAGAAAACTGATGGGGTGAGATACAGTTTAATAGGGAATTCAAAAGCAATGCACTAAAATAAAGTAAAACAAGGAATTAATTCACTGCTTCTCATGGGCAGGCATGGGTTCAGCCATCTCCAGGAGAGCAGACACTCATCACACAGTAACAGTTCCTCATGAAGACAAATGTCATTAACTCAAACTTCCTCCCCTTCCTCCTTCTTCCTCCCACTTTACATTCTAAGCATGATGTCATACAGTCTGCAATATCCCTTTGGTCAGTTGTCCAAGCTGTGTCTCCTCCTCCCAACCTCCCATGCAGGCCCAACTTCCTCACCAGCATGGCCAGTATGAAAAGCAGAAAAGGCCTTGGTTCTGCACAAGCCCTGCTCAGCAATAACAAAAGCATCTCCATATTATCAACTCCACGTTCAGCACAAATCTAAAACATTGCCCTGTACCAGCCACTGTGAAAAAAAAAATCAACACAGCTGAAACTAGCACACAGTTTCATTAGAAAAAAGAAGAACAAACAACCCTTTCAGACCCAGTTTTCAAATAATAATCCTTTCCTTAGAAAGCCCAAACAAACAATGCCTAGTAAAACTAAAGGCTGCCCTGAGTAGCCTGTGCAGCACAGTACAAACTGCATATGCAGGAATTCCTGAGACAAAGAAAACTGCCTTACAATTTTATTAAACTAAAACACAACTCATATTAAACTACGGAGGTGAGGGAGGGACTTAAGAACCTACACACACTGACTCACAGATGATGAGTCAATATGAGAAATACCAATAAAAGAGCACTCTGGCCTCCTGTATACCAATATTGTTACATTTTGCACATCAGGAGTTTAAAAAAAAGGATGTATAGGATGTGGAACTGCTACAGATTTGGGTTTTTATTTTCTATTGTTGCATTTAGAAAAGGAATATAACAGCTGGCATTCTTGTTGAAGAGATTAATATCTCACAATACTGTGAACTGGAACTTTGCAGAGACAGAAATTCATCTTTTCAAGTGGTCTCCCTTCAGACACTGAGGAATTTGACTGTAAAACCAAACAACTTTACATACTGCACACTTTCTTTCTTGAAAATTTTTCAGTCAATGGCCATTTTGTTCATAATTTTTTTAAAGAGATTATTATTTTGGCTTCTGTTCGGGCAGCTTTTCCAATAAACACACGTACTGAGCAACACTGCACTGGAAATAGTTTTCCTTTTTTGGTGGTGTGATCTAATGGCTTTAGCCTCTTGTATAGTGTTAGTTTTCTAGGGTAAGAGTTTTTAAAGCTCCCAACACTGAATTAAATCTGTTGTTTACGAGATCACAAGGCCTCTGCTGAATTCAAGGGAAGCAGTCTACATGGATAACCTTAAAAAACTAAGCACCTTCCAAAGTCTTAAAATGTGCTAGGGAGCAGAATTTAACATATTATTGACCTTCTGTCATGTCAGTAGGAAACTATAGAACAAAAATAGTTTTCATTGTCTATATTCCTAAAAATATTGGTAGATTTGTGGTCAAAGATTGGTATCTATTTCTCCACACTATTTTCAGCAGAGAAGAATAAACTTGAAAGTTTGGCCCAGTGATAGTAACTGCTCCTCCCTCTAGCTAATACAATATTGTGTTCTCTCCAGGTAAGATCTGCTGTGTTTTCTCGTGGGCAGTGACTTGCAGAGAAGCTGCTATTCTGAGACTGTTCTGAAGAAGTACTTTTGGAGTATCTCTGCCAATGGAATGTCAGTAAAACAATAAAAAAAAAAGATCTGCTCCCATCTATGAGCAACTCAGAAACCCACATGTCAGTAGTCTATGGAATTTCACCAGAGTATTTCTAGAGCATGTGTGGGTGGTTGCTCGTATGACTGACTATGTCTCATCCTTGTATTAGTATCAGGGCAGGAATAGCAACACTTGCACTGGATGTATTGGAAAATCATTCCTATGAATAAATCACCTACAACCTGCAAAACTTTTAAGCTGTTCTTCAGGAGGTAACTACTCTGATTCAAAATATCCTGAGAAATGTTTTCCATGTTGATGGAATCCTTCAGGATTTCAGTAAGGTTTCTGATACTTTCTCTCACAGGATACTTCTGGACAAAATGTCCAGCACACAGCTGGATAACACATCATGGGATGAGTGAGCAACTGGCTCATGGGTCAGGTGAATGAGGTGACCTCAGACTACTGACCTGTCACTAATGGATTCTGCAAGGCCCAATTTTTAACATCTTCAAAACAACTTGGATGCAGGACTCAAATGTATGCTAAATAAATTTGCAGACAACACTAAATTGGGAGGAGCTGTTGACTCCCTCAAAGGCAGAGAGGCCCTGCAGAAAGACCTTAACAAATCAGAGGGCCACACAATCACCAACTACATGAAGTTCAACAAAGGAAAGTGCTGGATTCTGCACCTGGGATGGGGCAAACCTGGATTTACGTATAGACTGAGGAACAGGATGGTGGAGAGCAGTGCCATGGAAAGGTCCAGGTCAATGTCAAGCTGAATCTCAATCAGCAGTGCCCTGGCAGCCAGGAGGGCCAGTTGTGCCCTGGAGTGCATCAGGCACAGCATCACCAGCCGGGCAAGGGAGGGGATGTCCTGCTCTGCTCACCTCAAGTCCTGTGCAGAGTTTTGGGCACCACAACACACAAATGATATAGGAGTGTCCAAAGAAGGACTACAAAGATAGTGAAAGATCTAGAGGAGAAGTCATATGAGGAGTGGCTGAGGTCACCTGACTCGTTCAGCCTGAAGGAGACTGGGGGCAGACCTCACAGCAGTCTCCTCATGAGGGGAAGAGGAGGGGCAGGCACTGATCTCTTTGGTTTATTTTGGATATTAGAAAAAGGTTTTTTACCCAGATGGTGGTTGGGCACTGGAACGGGCTCCCCAGGGCAGTGGTCACAGCCCCAGCCGGCCAGAGCTCAAGCAGCATTTAGACAACGCTCTCAGGCACATGCTGTGACTCTTGGGTGTCCCATACAGAGCCAAGAGCTGAACTTTGATGACCCTTGTAGGTCCATTCTAACTCAAAATATTCTACAATTGAAGCTGTATCAGAGGCTCTTACATTCCATGAAGTCAGCTTTACGACTTTTATCATACAAAATGAAGAGTACATCCTTTATGGTGTACCATACTCAGTACCTGAAAGATACAGGAATACTGTCATAAGCAAGTATGCAAAGAAACTAACTGGTCTCCAGAGATACCATTATTTAGATTGCATCATTTGTTTTATCACACATTCATAAAAGGTTCATCGCACTCTCTATTAGCCATATCAAATAAATTTCAGCTCAATGCAGGGATTTATCTTTACATTAGAGATAAGACTACAGTGACTGATTTGCAAACACGAGCATTCAATTTTAATTGTATATGCATTAATAAAACATTTAGCAACTACCTACTTCTGAGAAGGAAATAAATGTATTTAGCTTTGATTATTAAAGATGCTTCATCTATGCCATGAAATTTTTTTTTTTTAATCTTAGGAATCAGAAATTTATGGATGCCACTTAACTGCATAGAACTACATTTGTGCCACTGAATAAATGTTAAAAACATTACAACAACCAGTTCAACTTCATTAACATGACCATGTCCATCACAACACAATTAATCTATATGCCTACACAAATTATTGATACTCAGATAGATATACTGGTGCCAGTAAAAATCCAGTAGAAGTTTGGAAACAATGGTTGCAAAAAGAAAGAATGGTGTTTTTCCTCATTCTCTGTTTTGTGTTTTGTTATCTGCCTGGGTGCTCATCGCTTAAGAACAAAAAAAGCACTGAACAATTAAAATATCAAGCCTGCAGCCCATGAATAGCCCCGACATAGGCTTCCCCAAACTCCCCTAAATCTACTAGATTACAAGCAGCTCCACTGCAAAACTTCTCACCATGTTCAAGGATGAGTGCTGGGATTTGCCCCACAGAAAAGCTATCCTGACCACATCAGAAATCAGGTGATTCCTATGATATTTTGCACTCACAACAACGGAAGTTCCAGAAAGTCTCAATCCTGAGTTACAATTACTAATGCTTGCCAATAGTAACATGTCTTATGGTCATATTATTATTACTATCCAATTTTAATTTCACTTGAATCAATCTACCTACAGGTAGAAATTATACTGAAGCCAGATGCTTGATCTCCTTCAGATGAACACACTTTAACCTGTTAAATGTTGCAAATATTTCATTTAGGGAGTTGGCAATTTTGCTTGGCAAATACTGACGTAGGGTGATCATTGGTTGCTCTGTTTTTGGCCAAGGACAGGATTAATTTTTCACAGTAGTGGAGGAAAGGTCGAGTCCAGAGCAGTGTGGGCATGGCCAAAATCAATGCTACTCGCTACCATCTTAGGTCATTTCCTTTTTTCACTTCTTGGAAAAAAGAGCCTTCCTCTCCACTTGTGGAAAAAGCGTGGTGTGCAGATGGTCTGTCCACCACTGTTTTTCATTGTCCTAAGCTCAGTGAGCATTTTGCATGTAAACCATCCTCTCTTGGTACACTTTTGTTATTAGTATTCTTGCTATCACTGTTCATTTTCTTATCTTGTTGTTTTCAGTAAATTTCTCTTATCTAAACTCATGATCTTTGCCTTTTTTGCTTTCAGCTCGAGGGGGAGAAGCGAGTGCTGTTGCAGTTTTGGTTGGAGCACTAGAGTGGGGAATATCATTCCTAAATCACAATGTTGCTACAAAACACACAATACAAGACTAAATACATTTTGCACTGATCTGATTTGAATGTTCATTACAAGAAAACTTTAGAAGATATTAACAAAAATCAATGGACAATTATGAAATTACAAAAATGCAAGAAGCAGCAAACATTTTCAATGAAATTTTAGAGCAAAGTAAATATATAGTAATACTAATCTAGTATATTTTCCAAGTCTACAACTATTTGTGGCTTTGGGGTTTTCTTGAGTCAGAGTTTCTCTGCATATATCTTGACTAAATTATTTCCATAAACTTCTCTAAAAAAAGAACCACCCCTACTTTTACCTCAAACAGTATCATCGCCAACATATCAAGTACATCTGGATGATTTCTGCTGTTTTATCTCTCATATTTCAATATATGCAAACCAGAAACAGAGACATGAAAGAAAATCAACATAGCCTGAAACACAGCAGACAATTAGCTACCGAAAAGCTGGAAGCAGGACATAAACAGAATGACTTCTGCAGCGCATAGGAAATAAAATTTAATTAAGTCATGAAGATGAGGTCTCAAAAAAAACCCCAAATGCAAAATCACCACAAAATAAATTACCTTAATAACCTTAAGGGTTCAACAGTTCAGTATTTTTACTGCTTAGCAAACACAGCATATTCACATTTCTCAATGTGGCTTGCAAAATCTTAGACCTAGAAACAGCTATATTACAAAAAACCATCCCTTATTATGGTTCTGCAAGGCAGTATAAAATCTCTTCTATGGGCAGTTAAGTAGGACAAGCTTTCTTGCTACAGTTGTAAGAAAAAGGAAGTTTTATCTCTGATGTCAGTGTCCTTTTCAATTGTGATATTAAATAACATAGGGGCCATTAGAGAAAAACACAAAAGATTTCTTTCATTGACAAGGTGTCTTGATAACAAGAACACATCCTGCTCTACTGAGATGTTCTTTTATTCAGTACTCCACAGCAATGATATGAAGTAAATTATTTGTACTTTTGAAGAGCTTAAATAATTAGATTCGAATTTCAAGCAGCAGAATCAGAAAAATTACTTTAGCATATCTTGGCATCATTTTATCATAGGAATTTGTCTCTGATCATTACTCTGGTCAAAATGTTATCTTGGGGGGGGCGAGGACTGTCAATTATGCTGTTACTTTTACTGCATTTTCAGTAAATTAATTCTTTTAAAGCAAATTTCTTACAGATAAATACTGACAAATTAAAATCAGTATTAAATTACATTCAGTGGTGATAGTTCATATTAAATGGGGGGATTGCGTTAGATGATTGTCAGATGTCCCTTCCAATCCTAACAATTTTGTGATCAGTGCTTATATTAATGATAAGCCATTACAGCAAAGATTATTAAGTTCACACAAATTTGCACCTTTTGGAAAAACTTCATCTCTGAACATCCAAATTGGAAAAAACTTTTTATGTAATAACTTTGAAAACCCTGCAGGAAGAAAGCCTGATTTGTTCTCTAGAAAGGGTAGTTTTCTTGGGGAGTATAAAACCAATAGAGTCCAAAAATCTTACTGTGCAGTGATATTTACCCACTATGACAATTTTGAATTAGAGAGGCTTACTCTGGAAAAGTTCTGGAATTCAGCAGGATCTCAAACAATACCACTATTACAGCCAACCTGACAAGAAGCAGAACGTGTAATTAAAACAAAGAACAGCAGCTATGTGCCACAGCAAGCTTCTGTTTGAGAATGAGCTGACAAAGGTAAATATTAACCTTATATGCTGCTCCCCTGGAGTCATAAGTGAGAGCTGTGAGAATTGTGAACACTGAAAAAACTTGCAAGCTTTGCTGATTTTGATCAGCTAGCAGGTAAAATAACTGGAAATGGGATAACTCCCATTTCAGTTTTTATTGACATTGATGTCATCCTATAAAGAAAAAGTATGAGGGGTTTTTGGTTAAATCTTTCCAGCAATTTCTGCCAGTAGTAAAATGCTGTAGTTACTACATTTCTTCATGACCACAAGCTGAAATATTCAGACAAATTCAATTCAAAATCAGAATATTTTTCTGTAGGGAATATTCTAAATGATGAAAAATATTTCATATAGGATAAGAAAATCCCACAACCAGTGACTACTATGAAGAGGTATATTTAATAAAAGAAAAAAAAAATCTATTTTTAATGAAAGCCTATGGTACAAATGATGCAAAAAAAATCAGTCACCACCCAACACTCACCACTGGCCTAATGCTCAGCTAGTCCCTGAGCAATGGCTACTTTGGGAAAAGGCAGTTTCCCCTCCAGTTTTATTGCTGAGTATGTTCCTACAGAGCATGGAGCATCTCCTTGGTCAGTTCTGGTCAGCGTCTTTGCTTGTGTCCCCTCCCAGACCATCTGCTGGGGGCAGACAGAATAAAGAGACCATGAAGGTCTTGACACTGTGTCAGCACACCTCACCTGAAACACTGGTGTGTTACCAACACAGTTTAGGTCACAAATCTAAAATACAACACTGTACTGGCTGCTATGAAGAAAAATAAGCTCCATCCCAGACACAAAACAATACAAAGCCTAATATATTTTTCTCTGTCAAGGCAATCCAAAGTGTTAACAAGTCTCCTGATGTGATTTTGTTGTTTTGTTTCAAATTGAATTCACCAAAGTATTGACATTTCTTTTAGGGTGGATGGGAGATTTAGACAGCAATGTGCCCCGAAGATGAACCACAAGGTTTTTCTAAACAAAGGTATTTCTTGTAGACATTGTGTCTACACGTGTGAGCTTCTGCTTAAGTAGTGTTAATTATTATTGAGAAACATAATGCATTAATCTGCTACAATGGAGGCATGGAACACAGTGTACTTGCCAACAGGTTCCTGTTTCTTCATCAGCTTAGTAACTTTGAATATTCTGCGTTTGCTATTTAAGCGGCATATTCAAAATCACCAACTTCTGTTACCATATAAACTGAAAATAAAGTTATGGCTCACAAGTAAGAATGAAGACTGAGTAAGAAATGGTCAAGGTCAGGATGAAATCAGTCAAAAGCAATGGTTAGAAAACATCAGATGAAAAATACAGCATCTGACTCAAGAGCGACTGGCTTTGCCAGCCCTATCCTCAGGGCAACCCAGGAGCTATAAATTTAAGGGCAGTATTTTAGCACCATCTGAATCACCTAAGATTGGTATGACTGTGTTCATGCCTGAATAGTTTTCTCTGCTAAATATACACATGAATCTGTTTCAATCAACTACTGTCAATAAAAATCAACTTGAATGTTGCTCTTATAGACAGCATTTTACAAAACCCCCATTTCTTCTTCCACCCTCCAAACTGTGCTAGATCATTGAAAACAACACTTTATAATGAAGCAAGTGACCACAGGAAGCTCAAGAAGAAATTAGAATTTTTCCTAATCTCTTAGTTTCTTTTAGTCTGTCAAGGTTCAGATGACTCCCACATATTAGCAATATTCACCAATCAAAACCATACATTTTGTTGGAAGAAAGAATTATAGCACAAAAAAAATTTAAGAGCTGCTCATTACTGCAACACAGCACTGAAGACATGAAGGCAAATCTCTTGCACTGCTAAAACTGTAATAAAACTCCTCACAATAAGGACCAACTTAGTCTGGAATGATCCCCAAGAAACACCACAATAATTATAAAGGACTAAGTGAACTCTAGGCATCTAACTCAGGAAGCTACAGTATTTCAAAATCAACGTATAATTTTGAATGATTTTGAAACTGATGAAGTTTCAACTGATGGTGGCACTTCAGACATCCATTAGCTGCCTATTCTTGCTGAGCACATTTGTTTTGTTAAAAATCATCTTTACTAGAGCATTTCATTTCCTAGACTAACACTAACCCAAGGCTTTCCATCACATCTGTAACACAACAGCTGATTATAAAGGTCCACAGGACAAACACGTTCTTCCCCTCCTTCTTCATCCTGGTCACCTCCCTGCCAAGTGTTACACATCCTTTCATGTATAATGGTGCTGTGCTGACAGCCTTGCTTAAGAGCTTTTTGAATAAAGGAGGAAAGAGCTACTAAAAAGACCCAAATGGAAAAAATATTTCTGACCTCTCTTAAACAGCCATGTGAAAGCCTTATTAAAGAGCTTGAGATAATAAGTAGAAGATTACAGAAACAGTACTTCTGTGATTGTAATACTATAAGATAATACACTCTTACAACTTAATGAACTTCTGTATTACATTAATAGAATGTTCTCTAGATAATTTCAATATTTAAATCATCATCCAGAAATGATGATAGTTTCAGATCATGACTAAGTGATCTGAAAGACAGAACATTCATAAAAAGTAGAATCTTCACTGGATTTACAGCTTTGAAAACATGAATCTGAACTTAAATCTGAACATCAACTTCACAATTTATCTTTCAATGGTAAGTTACTTCCCAACTTATATTTGAACCACAAAATCTAAGTCTCACAGTTCAGCCTGAACAGGAGGATTTCCATGGACTTTCACCTTCTTCGCAAGTAAACAAAACACTTCTGTAGGTCTCTGCACCTGAAGCTGGAAAGTTTATGGCCTTCAAAAGAGAGCAGTAGTTACTAAGTCGGGTAGCTATTGTGATATAAGTGGTACATATTCTGCACTTAATTTAGCCTTTACCAGTCATGCAATATTAAGAGTCACTGTCCCATGGGACACAGTCAATGGTTACACCTTTGTAAAAATTTTATTCTGCCCTGAAAAGTAGTACAGATTTCAGAGTAAGAAGTGATCTCAAAATAAGACTGGTTACAGTACTTTCCCCTGTTCTCATGTGGGGTAGGCAAACTCTTCTGACACATCTGGATCTTCTAATATCCATCAATATCAAAAGTGGCCAGGAACAGATGCAAATATAAAAGGGGGGGAGCAAATATTGCATGTTATGTTGATGCAAAGAGACTTTTGATTAAAAATTCATCTAATCTGATATTTTGTCCAAGCACGTAAAACAGAAAAAGGAAAAAACCCCTCAGTATATTATAATCGCTCTTTAAGCCTCAATAAAACTATTCAGATTTGACTCCATACTTTTCAGTCTTCCTAATTTCAACACATGGAATCAGTCATAGTAACAGAATATTTTATATTGTAGCATGTTCTAATATAACCCTGGTTTGTCACTTCATTGCTTTTGAACATTATTTACCTCTGCATATGATTTATTTTTGCGTATCTGAAATCTTGTACTTTTAAGGCCAAAAGGGGGCAAATAAATCTCAACTCATATATGAAGAAAAAGCATATTTTAATCCTGCTAATAGTTAAATAATACCTATAATCCTGGGAGTTAGACAGATACTTGCAAGCTATTTCTAACAACAACAAACAACACCTTGTATATCATGACATTACACTTTTAAAAAGTATACCAATTACAGAGGATGTAGGAGGCTACATTATAATCCTGACTATTCAGCATCTTCATTAGCAAACAACAAAACAAGATAAGCCTTATTGACAACAGAGATAAATGTCTTCCTCTGCTCTCATTAGCCATGTCAACTCCTTAGATTTGCAAGGTACATTTTAAGATGGGGGAAAAAAAATTACTCTAGTAGGTAACATCCTAGTTCTTGTTTTAGCCTTGGGTTTAACCACAAAAAAAGTTGCAAAAGAAAGCTGCACACTTTTCCTGGATTGACTGACTGAAGAATGAGTGTGTATTTCAGATTCCTGCAATGACTGCAGCCTACTTAGCCATTCCAGATGTGGACTGTTAACTATCCAGGGTCTTGCAAACACTACTGTCACAGCTGCACTCAGAAGGGGCTGCAAAGTCGATCTGAGGACCTGAGTAAATGCTCTGATTTCAAGTCTGTTATAACTAGATTAAGGCTAGTGCTCCAGTCACTAGCTGAATTGTGCTTGACATGTTTGCATGAGCTTTTTTAGTCACAACTTTGTGAAAATATTCTAAATGACAAACTGATGGAATAAAATTTCTTCACTTTTGCATCAGTATCAAGCATGAACCTTGTACAGCAATCAAAGTATCCAGGTACTCAACAGTCAGCTAAGCACCAGCTGAAGTTCCCAGTGAATGAAGAGGAGTCTGCTATGGTCCCAGCAGGGGAATAAGGGAGTCTGAAAGACCTTAGTTTATCTAAAGTGAAAGGATATGCTACTAAAAACTGTGCAGGCTAGCAAGGCAGCCTTAAGTCAATACTTGAGAGAACCTTACACTCTGTACCTTCCTGCCCAAATCTATAATAATTTTAAAGGCTAGTGCTAATATGCTTTAAAAGGAGAAGGAAGGAGGGAAGAAGGAAACAGGAGGAATAGTGTTTATATAGGTGTGCAAACCGAGGGTATGTACTAATGAGCAAAACCAGCATTCAGCCAACATAGTAATTTTATATCTTTGCCAAATGTAAATAAAAGCAAATATGGAAAAATCCCATTTGATGTTAGTGGTCTGGCAGTGGAGAGGGAACAGAAAATGTTATACAGATACATCAACTACGTATTATTGTAATGAAGAAAAATATGTAATGCAATAAAGTCTACAGTGAATGAAGGTGATGTAGGTCCAATCTGTTTTGCATTTTATGAGTGAGTTTAAATACTGTGAAGAGAGACAGAAAATCAATAAATCACCTACTTAGAAAATTACTATCGTGCCACAGTGGGCATTCTGAAACAATCCTTTTGTAAGTAATTCTGAACAACAAAAATCCAACACTTTGACCTAATACATCATCAAGACTACACACTGTGTTCTATTTCTTAGTATTTTATATTAAACAATAATTCTAATCCACGAATATCAAAATATCAAGTCATTGCAACTAAACTCTGAGAGTTATTTTGCAAATGGCTTAAGTAGCCTGGAAAACATTTTTCTCTTTATCTGCTACCTAGACTGATGGTCTACAGTTCTGTATTTTAAAATTACCTCTTCAATATGAGAAATCTAAAGGGCTTAGATTTCTGGGTTAGGAGCAACCTTTCATATACATGTTCATTTGGAGACCAAATGAAAGATGCTAGACACCCAAAAACTAGCTTTTTGTTTGAAGTTAAAGAAGAGTAGGGACTAACATTCTATTCAAATGCTGACTATATATAATTAAGATAGGATAGAATGACTATTAAAATCAGGGGGTAGAAAACAGAATTAAAATGGGCTATTTTATGCAAGAGCTTTGCCAGCAGACTTTAAAAAAATGTATGTACAAAGAAATGAAATGGAGGAAAGAGATGAAAATACAGAGTATTTTATTTTTCAGCAATAAAATACTTAATAGGATTTCTGTGTTGTAGATTTAGTTTTGCTGGACACAAAATTAACTACGTACTAGCAGACAGAACAACTAAAATTACATCTTTATTTCTTTATTCCTTTAACCAAGCTCCTGAATCTAGAAGTTCTACTCCAGGTAACCTGGAAAGGATTATGTTTTATTCCAATGTGGAACAAATGGATCACCTCCAACATCCCAGCTGTAGAATAACATTTTTTATCTTCCTTCCCTACTATTCCCAGAAAGTCTGGAAATGAAGAATGTAGTTTAACTGATGTCATTTGTCTTGTCTTCACATAGATATAGCATGGACTTTTTCAAACACTTAAATATAATTTTCCAATTTATTTTTGGAAGTCCTGAACCTGGAAAGCCATATTCAAAGGTAATTTGCATTGTGAGAACGTGTCAGGAGGAAAACAAATTGATTTGTAGCACTGTATTCTGAGGTGCACATTTTCAAAGGTAGCAGTGTATTCTGAGGTGCACATTTTCAAAGGTTTAGAATAAAGCAATAAACCACCCAAAAATACAAACAAATGAAAACCAGCAAAAAACTGCAGCCTTTATACTATACATACTACAAATTAAACACAGCTATCAAAGAAATATTGCATCTGAACAATCACAGGGAAAAAACTTATGTTGATAAATAAGACAATCCAAACAAGGCCTTTTACTTTCTTATGTCAATATGGGAACTGTGAAAGACAAAGAAAATGCTAAAATGCTTTTGAAGAGAAATGCCTTATGCTGTCAAAGTAGAAAGAGAGCCATGATATATACTGAACTGATCCTGTGTCAATGGGAGAAGTGAAGAACACTCAAAATGTCCACACTAACGAATTCCTGCTAGTCTTGATGAACTACAGTGTACTAAGTTTAGAATGAGTTTTGGAATGGACATAATGCTGGAAAAGAAGTGCAAGATAACTCACACTTCCTATTGACTTTGTTCCCATATACAGTAATGTCACTGCCTTATGATTTTCACAGGGACTGATAATGAAAAACATCATTTACAGGACTGTCATCCAGAAGATCAAGAAGTGATTCTTTAGACAGATCAAGTTCCAGTCCTTCTGACAGACACTGGAAAGAAGTAAAATTCAAAAAGGTAACAAAAGGATCACTCTGCAGCAAATATACAGCACCATTCATTAAGCACCATATAGCTCTGTGCAGCTCAAATGAGCTAGGGGCTATGTGATTTACAAACAAGATGAGGTCAAATACTCAGAGCACTGTCATTAAGAAAAAGCTGCTATTTAATGCTTCATTGAAGTTTTCTGGTCTCAAGTAACCTAAGAATTCATGCAAAATTTATTCTCAAGGGTCTAAGAAGCACCGAAATATTCAGAAATGGATCTGGGTTCATTCAACAAAGTATGTTCCATAGAGGTATTTTGAATAGTTATTACTATTGATGCATCACTTGCATTCACTTCCTAGACTGGGAAAAATGCTGCATTAAATGACATAACAGTGAACTAATGAGAAAACATAAGAAATACTGCGTTGCAGGAACAGAAAAGGAAGATTTTAATTTTTGAAATAGTTGGGCATTCAGGTGGTCAAGTTTTCCCCTTTACAGATGTGTCTATCAGCCAAGGCTGCTTTTTTTCCCTTCTTTAAAGGAAATAGAAAATAAATTCTATTTTACTTTTCTAATAGTTCTGAAGTCATTATGAACATGGACAATCATCTTTCCACATCAGAGGTCAGCTAGATCAAAGGAAGTTTTATACAGGATGAAGCAACTCTGTTCTTGCTTGGTTACACACAGGGGTGACCAGAAGATAGCTATCACCAATCATGTAATGCTCAGCAGCACAAAGCAGAACTGGCATCCATCTCATTTTAAGCAAGAACTGATGAATTCCAAAACTCTGTAAAATATATATTCAAACCCAAGCCTATGTTTTATCCATGCAGAAACATATCTATGTAAGTATAAATATACTGAGTATGTGTAAATCAGACTTGTACCTTCAAAATCTATCAAAACCACTAAACTAATGAAGCTAGTTGAGATGAAGCAGTGAAAGACATCTTAGTAAAAGAAATCAGGGTAAAACTGGCAGTGAGTAGCTCTGCCACTATGATCATAAGTTACATTCAAGATAAATTCCACCCTTGGGTAAAAGCACCTCAAGAAGTCCTTGAGGTGGGCTGACAGGACTGACAAACTGAGTATGTCATAACTCAGGTGTGCAAAGACCAACCCATGAGTAAAGAAGAAAAAAAATCAACCTTCAGTTTACTTATCAGCCACTTTCTATAGGAAAGTACAGCAAATACCAGCTACCTGCAGAGAGCATCTGAAACATGCTGCAGACTTTTTATCAGTATCATCATTAGCTGATGAGTCCAGGCAGTTGTATTTCATTTTAACTGTATAGCTGGAGGATGTGATCTCTAGTATTCATTCCCTGTAATGCAACATGGGAGCTAGGCTAGTTTTCCTTGTTATAGGTAGGATTTTCATAGGTAAGAGCTTTTTTATTTTCTTTATACTTTAATTTTTTTGGTCATGATCTGGTCTTAGTGCTAATAAATGTTCAAATTTAAAAAAAAACAACCAAACAAACAGAAAAACAAAACAAAACAAACAAAAAAGGTTGCTATTTATAGTTTTCCAAGCCAACTACATCCACACACTTTGGATTCTTCTAGGGTTCAACATCACCATAAAGTCTGATATCTCCACCTTCCTACATCAATAGCATTAAAGTTTAGTCAAATTACTGAAATTAGGAATTAATTTTCCCATTCACAGACTTAGTTTGCCTGTCACCCAGGACTGCTTTTTTTCTATCTTTAAAAGAAACAGAAAAGCAATTCTATTTTACATCTCTAGCAGTTCTGGAGAATATACAGAACACGGATTAAGAGCTGAATGGACAGATCACGAATGCCTTTCAGAAAAACTTACCTTCTTCCATTAGTGTTCTTAAACACTGGCATTGATGCCAGGACAGGATGTTACTGTATAATCTGTATTGGTTATAAATTAAGGAAATACCTAACTAGGACCAAGTTCATATTAACACAACCTTTACCTGCTCTCCACACCTGCTTTATTTAAAGTTGAAAACTTTAAATTCTAATCTAATACAGCTATAAAATTAATGCCAGCCTAAGTAAGCAATATTTTCAAGAATAATTAATATTTATACTAAATGACAGTCTAACCAAGCAGAAACTTTCAGAATCAGTAAGCATAACAAAGCACAGAACTCCAATCTGGCACTGTAAACATCAAAACCTAACAACTTCACAAAAAAAAAAAAAAAAAAAGGAATCCCATTTCTATGGCAAACATCAATATTCTGCATCTTGAAGATAACACCTCACTTAGACCTTCAATCTTCAGCAAGTCAAGCAAATATGCTACTTAATGCTTTCTACATTACCTTGTCTCAGAGTTACACAGATCAGAAAAAGGAACCAACCTTTATAATGATAAATGTCCCTTCTCAATTTATGTATCCCTACAGATTTTGCAAGAACACAATGTACTTTTTTTTTTTCAATTCTTCTTTTAGAAAGTTAATTTAGAGCTCTGATTATATGCCAAATTTCTGTGGAAAAAGATCTCAACCATTCTTATCCATTCTAATCTCAAGACATGACTTTTATGTTTAAGATCACTAAAATACATCTAGTTAAGTAAAATTGCAAAGCAGAACTAATCGTGACATGAATATGCAGGGCATAAAAGCAAGCATCTGAAATGGTCTTTGGCAGCAGAAAATTAGTTTCTAATACTTTAATCTCTAGAATGACAATAACTGAGTATTTGGTATACATTGGCAAGAAATACCTAAATAAACTGCAAAAAAATTGTTGTTTTTGTATGCGAACATGGCTAAATCTGATTTCAAATCAGCAAGACCATTAAAATAACAGATATTGCAGATAATTCATCTTTGTTGTTGTTTCGGGGGGGGGTTTTGTTTGTTTTTTAAATTTTTTTGGGGTCAAATTAATTTCCAACAGAATTAATTTACAAGTGAATGTCTGCAAGACTGGTATGCTCAAATACACACTTTCAATGTCTATCAGGTAACAACTGTAATGAACAACCAACTATCAGGTATTTGAGAAGGAGGGAGGGCAACAATTGTCTTTTATCCCATTCTAATTCACAGAATCATAGAATGGCCTGGGTTGGAAGCAACCTTAAAGATGATTTATTTCCAAACCCCTACCATGGACAGGGATGCCACACTGTCATCCTAGACCAGGATGCTCAGGGCAATACCTAACACAAGTTTTCATTCATCTCCTTTAGTCAGTCATTAATCTTGTTCAGCATGGTAAACACCACTACATGCTTAGCAGGTCTCAAATGTGGTAAGCCAAGATGAGTAATATTGTATGGAAAAAGTACTCACTACCATTCTCTCAGTGCACTGGCATTTTATTCTTGGAGGAAAAATAATGATTCATTAATAACTCCTGCAGGGTGTCCTACAGAAAAGGTTGCAAAGATAAAGATGTCATCATTTTGGGTTTCCAAGAATATTTTGATTAATTCAGCAGAACAATTGTTAAATACCAATGCATATAGGTAGGACAAAGTTTAAAACCAAATGCATTTCTAATATGCATCTAAAGGTGGCAGCAAATGTTTGTTCTTTATTATAGACCCAGAGTTAATCTTTGAAGAACTTCAAATGCTGTATCTCCAGAAATGAGAGTCAAATGCATCCTCAATGTCAGTTTAATGTTATGTCAAGAATCAAGCTGTTCTATTGAACACAACCTCTAAGCCACAAAATTGCTGCACACCAGTCACCTCCAACTTTGCTTTTTATATTAACTGATGTAAAAGCAATACAACCTGACTAACATGGCCACCAAATAAAAACATAACACAAAGACACTCCAAATTAGGCTCATTCCAGTATTAGAACCTGTATGTTATAAAGGTACATAAGGGGAAAACATTTCCTACCTCAGTCAAAAAAAGCCCTCTAGCCCCAAAGCCTGCCTTTCTTCTCCATCATAACATCCAGAATGCACGTAAGCTATGGAGAGGGCTCACCTGAATTCTAAACAAAAGACAAACTTGAAATATTTAGTGTAAGACACTAGTAGGAGGAATCTCGTTACAGTCTGCTTAAGTTTGAATTTGTTCTTTGTTCCCAGAATTAGCATCCACACCTTCAGTCAGTTCTCATTATTGCTTCAAGTACTGATGTCATTAATCGAGTTACAGAAAACAGCCTATTTAACTCTGCAGACTACACTTAGATGACACTCAAATGAAAATTAGGCAAAAAATGATTCTGCAGAAGAAGAGTCAGTGGCAAGGCTCTGGTCTATAGGGGGAAGTGTGTGGATGTGTGTGTGAGAGAGAGAAAGGAGGTAAAAGGAGGAAGGCCATGAAGAGAGTCTGGAGTTGCACAGGAACACCTTATTTACTTAAAGTTAAGCTCCTAAACACTTCCTGCAGACACAGGAGCAGCACGAATTTCACTTTCTTCACTCTTATCCTTCAGGAAGGAATAAGGTTCAATAAGATAAGTAGGCTTGTAAACAAGCCCTTCAAGTTCTTTCATCTTCAGTTCCACTTGGTAAAAAGGGCTCTTTGGTGGCAATTTTTTTTTTACTTTTGAGAATATGCCATAGCTATAAGATATACATTACACATATGATGTGCATATCTACATAATGACTTTAAAAAGCATGTGCATGTATAAATATATATTCTAATAATTTGGTTTTTAAAAAATGTTGTAAAGTATTAGAAGTTAAATTGGCATCCAAAAGAAAAAGTATTACTTTTCATATTCCCAGAAAGTTGACAAGAATACCACTTATAATGTAATGCCACCCTGGCTGAAGGGATGAAGTGATAAGTCTCATCTGAAATCTGACCACACTAAGATTTAAGTATGATTTGAATATACTGCTTTGACTAGTTAGGAAAATACACCAACATAACAGTACCAACAAAAAAAATCCAAGTCGTTAATTCTCAACCGGATATAATAAATTTCAAGCTATATTCTCAGGTGTTGCTTAGCTACATTTGGACCTGACTTTCTCTAGTCAGGATGAATTTGAGATCGACAACACACTTCAATATCTTTTCCAGAAAATATCTATTTTTAATTCAGGTTTTGGACAAAGTGAGTTTTGATCCACACAGCTGGCTCAGTGAGGCTGACACACAGCAAGTCACTGAAATACAGGGTCAACTATAATTTGGTTTACAGTTTCTTTCAAATTTAAACATACCCACAGGGATGTATCACTAAGTGTGAGGAAAAAGTTGACAGTGTGAAGAACAGTAGAAGCACTGTATCCATGAGGAGATTTATCAGTCCCTATACAATGCCTATATGCAGCTCTGTCTGTACACACACAGACTGGACTTGTGCCCAGTCAGAATGACATGCAAGGAACATGGGAATGGTCACCATCTGTTATCAGAGGATTATGGAATACTCCCACTTTATCTAGGAAGTTGTCAAAGGCAGAATGTGGGTGTGCTTCATGGGACATGGTAGGGTCTAGTGTGTGCTGAAAAAGTAGAAGTTAAGTATATGTTTATGAACCTCAGTGGCAATTTTTTTTCCACTGTGATGACACTTGTTTAGGATAAAGTTAATAACTGGGTCAGTTGAATCAGAAACTCAATTTTAGACAGGTCAAGCTTAGGAGAATAATACAAGTTCAAAGGCAAACTGTGTGGTGGTTTATTAATAACTTATTAGCAGGAAGGGTGGAAGAGAAACATTAGCAAAGAGATAACCAACATGAGACTTCACACATGAAATGGAATAATTGTAGAGTATATCTTCACCCATTAATACAGCTCCCTCACCACCACACCAAAAAGAAAACAAAAGAAACCCTATTAATGTGGAAAAGGAAGAATGAGAGAAGATACAAGAAATTTTGCACATTTTTTCTTAATTTGAGAAGACACTAAAAGAAAACTATTGATTGACAAAGTTATCTGTATCTGTTATCAGTTACAGCTGCTAAAATGAAAGCACCAAACTGGAGTTGGCTTCTCTCTTCAAGTTTATTTTTGGTGTTTCAGAGGAAAGGGACAAAGTAATGGTGATGAAAAAAGAACATATAAAGGTCTCTGCACAGAATAATACTTCTGATAATAACATGCAGGAATGTATTCTAGATGCATCAGAGATGAATTTCTACCAAAAAAAAATTAGTTAAGGCTCCCTATACTTATAAGCCATACCTACTGGGGGGAAAAAACCCAGCTAAATGCAATCTCAAGTCAGCTCGCACTTCTCTTTTATACTTTATGGGCTCATTGAGAAAAAAAAGAATTTTAGTCCCACTGAACATGGGAGGTGTAAAAGTTGCTAAGTGTTCTGGTTTATAGCACACAAAGAAAGACTATTTTTAGAAATTTCAGACTAAAGGAGTAACTAGGAATAACTAAACAATTTTATTTTCCTAAAGAATACTTTGTGAAATATATGAAAATCTTCCCCAAATAAGTTTTGTTACTCAGGAAGTAGATTGTCAATACTGATTACTTCACATATTGACCACACTTTTTTTACCTAACCAGATATTTTTAAATCTAATCCTGGAAATTCACCTTAAGATACATAACTTATGAAAGTGTCATGGTTTAAGACAGCTGAAAATTAGGCACCATATAGCCACTTGCTTCCACTTGTGAGGAAACAGGGGTGCAGAAGAGGCTTTTAGCTGATATTTCAGGCTACCCAGAAACATTTCAGATGAACAGTGGCAGAGAGCAAATAAATATCAGTGTTGCTTAAAAAGAGGGAGAAAACTTCTCACAAGGTGGACAGGACATGTAACCTTTAGAACTGAAAACGAGGAATGAAAAGGTAACAGAAGAGTGTGAAGTAGTGTTTGATGGAGAAATGCTGAAGCCTAGAAGTTTACTGCTACATTAGCATGTTCAGACCCATGATTTCAAGATGTCATTAAGATGCAAGCTTATCTGAACACAGAATAAAACACATGCAAATCATTTCTGTAAAGGATTAAGCTTTGATTCACTTACCTCCCATAATTTTAGATTGGCAGTTGATAAATTCTGGCTTCTTGTCTGTAAGGTATCGCTGACAAGTGTGATGTAGAACCTGAAAGAATGTGCATTTTTCTGAAGCTGTGTTTGCTACCCATTGGTCAAATGCATTTTCAAATAGTAAATCAAATTCTGGGGAATCCTAGAAGAAAAAAAACCACACTGCTATTATTCCAGTTATAGAAATGATTTGGAGAAAGACATTTTTTAAATGCACTGTGTTGCAAAAAGCAGAAAAGTCATGCAACTCATAACCATCCTGGTATTATTGCATATTTTTGGATGAGGAAGACCAAATAGACAGGAAGTTTTTTTCTTACTGTTATTTCTAATGAGGAATAGTCAGTTATGACAAAAATATCTGAAAACAAAAATAAATCAAAACATAAGAAGTCAAATTCTCATAAGAAACCCTTGCTATCTACAGATATACAGTTACTTCTGTCTTCTATACTATGAAAGCATTTATGCCTCTCAACACAAAATCTATGGTCACACTACTTTATAGAAGATGTGGCTCTGCTCTCCATGCTTAACCTAACAAATAAGCTAAGTAAAGAACAAGTCCTAATTATTGTATTTAATGCATTTTCATAAAGTGTTGCAAAGGACTCAGGATAACATAAAAAAGACCAGCCCCAGAACAAATCAAAGTGCAGATCTACACCAGCATCAGCTGCCAAAATAGAAGGATTTTATGCAAGAAGTAGTGCTATATATTTACCAATATTTGCTAAAAATTGTTTTGCAATCTATTCTAGTAACCAGTCATCTAGTTCTCTTCCAACTGATATCACGAGGAATTCACAGAGTATGAAAGAAACATTTCTAAGCTTCAGAGCTTGGTGGGACTTTCAATCTGTTACGTACATAGCTGCATAGCAGATGCTGTAAAAGGGCCTAAAACTCTTATCCCTGATCTATTGTCTTTTTGCTTGTTTTCATAGTTCCTTCACCCAGAGAAAACATAGTTCTGCTCCTTGCACTTCATAGGGCAGAAGCCAAGGGCTTCTTTATTGTACCAAGACTTTAGGAAGTAACTAGACTTGGTACTAGGCACTTAGGTGCTAACCAAGACTTGAGTAGTGACAGAATTTGGTGCACCATAGTTAAGATGTTTAGGTGGCTGGTCAGAGCAAAACTTTGAAGAAACCAAAGAAGTTAGCCACAAAAAGATTTTGCTATAAAAAGAACACTAAATCACTTTGTGAGCACATAATATGAGCCACATTTTTAACTTCTAATTGTGCTGTTTTACTACTGGAGAATTGAAATCATAAGCCTAATATATATTAGTATAAATCTGCATTGAGATAGCTCAAGATGGGCTGTATATTCCCAATTAAGGGAATAATTCGGAAACTATTTAATATAGGGTTGATTTGTTTTAGTTTTGGTAGTTTTTTGTTTAAATCAATGTTCACTTGACATTTGCAGCTAAAGGACACTACCACATTTTCTAGCATAAGATAAGGAATGCTGAAATATCTGAGGAGAGGATTGTCCTAGAAAAAATGCAGGATTCACAAGATTTCACAAACTTGAATCTTAGCAACCTCTTCTGTACTTCTACCTATTGCTCTATCTCAACAGCACAGCTGCATGCCAAAGTAGGCCCCAAGAGGCTTCAAGCTGAAGCAAACAAGGCTCTTACATTGCTCTTTGCAAAGAAAAGAGAAAGTAGCAAGAGGAGTATGGAAAGACAATAAGTAAAAAACCCATATGACTGACTTTTAGCCTCCTCCCATGTTTCCCATTAAAATTTACTTCACACATTCCAGTGAGTTTTTTCTTTTTTAAGAATTTGCACTTAAACCTGTATCTTACATTTCCAGATGCCTTTTGCAATAGAAAGAATGCCTGGTCCACAGATTAGTTACAGAACAGCTCAATTTTCATTCTCTAGAAGTGACCAAACTCACCCGATTAGGGTCTATACCATTGACCTGGCGAAGTTGCTCGAGCATCCACTGCGTTCTCCTGACAAAGGACGTAGAGCCTTCAAATTGCTTCACCTTCGTAATAGATGCTTGAGCTGGTTTCTTGTTTGTCACTGAACACATAGAAAAAGGTGTAACTGAAATGGGCTTTGTGATTCAGGAACATGCTGTTTACTTCACTTATCAGGAGCTGTTTTGTTGGTGTATTTTCTACAATGTCGCATGAAGCAAACACATGTCACCAATTCTGACAGTAAGAATGCATTCTCTTTCCAGGATAACATACTGAAAGGCATATTTCCTATTGTCAGAATGGTAGTATGATGCCAAACAAGCTACCTACTACTAAAAACTGGGCACATTTTAGCCATAACCAACTTAAATTACCTTAAACATCCTTTAAAAAAACCCAGAACTACAACAAACTTTCCGTTTCATTCTTAGAATCACAGAATAGCCTGGGTTGGAAGGGACCTTAAAGATCAACCAGTTCCAATCTTCCTGCCATGGTCAGGGACACCTGTCACTGGACCAGGCTGCTCAGAGCTCCATCCAGTCTGTCCTAATATCTAACCTAAATATACTCTCTTTCAATGTGAAGTCATTTCCCCTTGTCTTGTCACTACATGCTCTTGGAAAAAGTCCCTCTCCAGATTTTTCGTAGGCTCTCAGGTACTGGAAGGCCGCAATTAGGTCATTCCAAAGTGTTCTCTTCTTCAGGCTGAACAAGCACAACTCTCTCAGACTTTCCTCAAAGGAGAGATGCACCATCAATTATCTTACTGTTCTCTTTTCCCCATGCTAAGTTGTTTAAGTTTCTCATATTCAGCACTGAGTATTAATTCTCATCTTCTCAATTTAGGAAAGAGAGAAGGAAAAAAAAAACAACCACATGACTATATAAGTATATAGACCTTACTAAAAAAAAAACTGTTACTTTAGACTGAATTTCATGTTGCTGACTGAAAAAACCAAATTTTTTTCCAATTTTTTCACAACATGGCACATGTTGTCATGCTTATATAACACCACCAATATTTGTGACATTTGATTGCCAGGCAAGAGACATAGGTATACGTGCACTTACTACAAAATTCATCAAGTCAGACAATAGTCTGTGAAAAACACAGGTATAAGAACTGAGGAACTAAGGTTTGTTTGACACTCATCCTTCCAAATATTAGATGCCAAAAACAACCATGAATAAAGAATGATATTACTTATCATAAACAAAAAGTATGTTAGAAACCACAAAGACAACTGCTCTGATTTTGGAAAATAATAAAAAAGGCAATATAATGCTCAAATTAGTGTATCCTTAAGTCAGAATTGGGTTTTCAAAGCGTACTTAATAAGGCTAATGTTTCAACAGCAGAAGAATTGAGTTCCTGCATTAGATGTTCTCTCTAAACCAATATTCTTTTAATCAGTATAACTCCATGAAAGTTCTATAAGCAGCTTTAGACGCTTTGTGTAGTCAAATGTGTATTTTATTTATATGTTACTTATCTGCTGCTCTATGTTAAGTCACTCCCAAACACATTTCCACTTTCTAAGAAGAAATAATTTGTATAATCATTGTATTGCATAATCTACTAAAGCTGGTGTGTCATCTATTTTTTTTTCTACTTAAACTCTTTCCAAAAATAATTTTATCCATATGGTCCACCAAATAAGAGTATTACTGGAAAAGTCGCTTTTCTCTGCTTTTAGATGCTGGCAGTTAAAGAAAGCTTCTAAAATAACCAAGACTTAAACAGCAAGATTGCTTATTTTTGTGCACCCTCTTTGCCCAAATAGCCAGGAAAAGTAAGAGGCTTCCCACTCTGAAAATACATGCTTCATGCACTTCTGCACCCAAGGACACAGTTAAACATAAAGTATATACTGATGTAATACCTTATCATTCCATGAAATTAAAAAGTTAATATTGGTTCTTAGGATGAAAATTTTAAAATGCACAGATCAATGTCTTCATGTTAAATGTACTTTGGAATAGATAACAAAAGGAGATTAATATGAAAAGCTCTTTTCAGTATCTCAGATTTAGATATTTTCAAGTCCAAACACCCTTACGAGAACTAAACTTGATAAACAGAAAATTAATTTCCAAGAAAATTTTAGTAGGGAAAAAAAGAAAAAAAAAAAGATTCTAGCATTCCACAAGGCATATAATTGCTTTTAAGAAGCTACCTTCGAGCAGAAAGCACAGCTCAGCTGGACTCAGTATATTGATCAGACTATTGACAATAACCAGATTGCCAGAAATCTCCTCAGTGACAGTGGAAGCACTGAGAGCCAAACTGGTGCATGGTGCAGTACGTGATTTAGAATCTTACATCAAATAGCACAGAACACAGAAGATCAATGCAGTATCAGAAAGGCAGCAGCAAAATTAGACCAGAATGACTACTGAAATGCAAAGACTGCTATTACTAAGAAGTGAGATTAGTATTAGATTCATTGCTTGCTCAATGGCTCATGCATCCAAATATAACAATCCCAATAAAGCAGGGGTGTCAGGAAACCTATCTATACCTACAGGGTATATACAGGTTTTGTTTCTACTGCAAGTCTAGACAGCACTGAGTGGGAAACAAACTCAAAAGCTGTGCAAGCTTATGTGCCTATCTTCTCTAAATTTACTCTTCATATGTATTCATGTCTTTTTTGTCAACTCCAGTAATCACTTGGAAACACTTTAGAGCGTTCTACTAGACCAAATTTCACCTATCTTCTACAAAGCAGTACTAATTGAAGGCTATTTGACAATGGCTCAATTTTTATGGCCTGTGGGTTATTCTCTTTCCATGCAAAATGGGCAATGATCTACTGCTAAATGATCTGTGTATTAGAAAGAAAAAATTGTGCATAGTATACATAAGTTATATATATAATTAACACAAGCAGCACTGCCAAACTAAGTTTGACACTAGGAAGCACTGTACAGAACGATTGCATGATCAAACACTTGTTTTTCCCCTCAGAATCTCATGGATAACCAGTTACAAAATGTACAGCCTTAAACCTCTCACTGTTCTGAAGGCTTCTACATGACACACATTCTAGTGCTCTTGAAAACAGGGGTCATTACATCTTTCGAGGTGAGAATATAAAATTTTGCAGATGATACTGAAGCACTAAATGTCTAACCTCAGCATCTCCAGAATCTGGTTCATTTGATATATCCAAAATCTACTTTCTCAAATTTCTCTATATAGCACTTTCAATAATCAATGATCAGCAGCTTTGTCTTCATTTGGAGCCATTAGTGCTCTGTACTGCAGTGAAAGATTCACATTACATTTCCAAACTTCATCACCTCCCAAAAATGACTATTAGTGATGAACTATAAAAGCATCTTGATTAGACGATTTTTTTCTGCATCATCTACCACACAGTAGTGCTGGGAGAGGCCAAGAAGGCCACTCTTCTATGGAGAAACTTACAAGGATCTTGGGTATGTCACCTTCAGCAGAAATTCAGTCTTAAGCTAAATGATGCAATTCTCTTGGGAAAACAGCAGTTTCTCCTTTACATCTCACACTCAGGATTATTGTGCACAGCCAAATAGATCTAGTTGCATTTCACCTTTTGTGGTTAAGTATTTTAGGAAACAGCTAGCATTTCCATAACATTCAAAAAATCAGCTACCCACAAGCCCACCAATCACGCTTTAAAACTATCGCTTAGTCCATGACAGCTTGACAGTAACATGGCAGTCACTGCAACTCTGAGAAACCCTTTGGCAGCTGGGAAAACCATCCTCACTAGCTGCTCATTATGTTGCTTAAAAAACCAGAGCACTTCACCAGTCACTGAGTGGGAGTTGCAAACATGTAAGAAGTATTTCCTAAATAATGAAAAAATATGGAAGTAATTACATACACCTAGACACATTCCCTCTCTGACAAATCTTTTAGGTGTTTTTGCTAAGATCTTACATAATCATTATCTACCTTAATAAATGGCAATATTTAAATTATGCTTCAATTTAAAGTGTTTTTTTTTTTGTTGTTTGTTTGCTTTGTCTTTTTTTAAAACCATAACACTATGCCTTCAAAATAAGAAGCTGTAGAAGTGTGGACAAAATACGTTTATTTGGAGCCCATCAATAAATGGTAGGTCCATATGGCATTTCTGTTGTCATAGATAGAAGAAAGAGTTCTTTTTAAGCAACATACAATTAGCAGTGAAGTAAGAAAATGCGTGAGAAATCAGCTTCAGCAATTTATGATGGAAGACATCGTAAAGTTTGGTTTCGTCACTTTTTTGGATTTGTCTGTTTCTTTCTATGTGGTTTTTGTTTGTTTTTAACACTAGATTAACATACAACTAAAAGCTGATGAGTCAGAAAGCATACTAGTTCTTCTGGGATTGAAGACGTTATTAACCATTTTGCATCATAAATAAAAATAGGTTGCAGTATTAAGTTTCAAAGATGTATTTAAACCCTGAGAGGCATGCATTTAAGTGAAATATTCATTTCGAAATCAGATCAGAGAATGCAAGGCAGAAATAGATCAGAATTAGCTTTAGAGAATACTGTGACAGAGTCAGAAAAGTCATTGTTCTCATCACTTGGAACACATGGAAACAAAATTATTTGAATTCCAGACTTCATTTAGAATCCAGTCCCACATGCATATCCAGCATCTTAAGCAGCAAAGCAATACAGCACCTCATACACAGAAAGCTGTATTTAAATTTATAAACTGCCATGGAGTTACAGTTCATCTCATCTGCTGCCCAGAATGTATTTTCTTTCTTTTTTTTCTCACTCCTCTAAAGTTACTTTACTTGAATGAAAAACATAAACTGAAAACCAATCTCTTAAATACCTACCACACAACACTTGGCCTTCAGAAACAGTCTGAAAGCTCTAAACCAATCCACTATGAACTTATATTTTTCTTTAAATTTGGATCTATGCATTTAGTAACTCAAGACTCTAGGTAATTTGGCATCTTATGACAAATGGCTTAATTATCTCACAAAATTTCTAGTCATATTGTGATGTATTTCTAGTGTACTGAATGACTGAAATAGCTGTTGAAGGGAGAAATTTAAAAGCACAAAGTTTTGAAGCAGGCAGTGACTGCTGCAACTCTTCACATTATAACAAGGATTTTCTTTATCTGGGCATTGTACACATTGATAAATTCAACAGCCTTAACTTTTATTGCTGTTGTGTCACCAGCCCTTGAATAAACAAATGAACAAAAAAAAAAAATCCAAGTCATATGAATCAAGAACTCACTTTTCATTATTTTTTTTCCATTTATGAAAGTGAGACTGACACTTGCTCCTGAGTAGGCCTGCAGAAGTCTTCTGAAGGCATTTGCTATCTGTGAAGTTCAGTGCAAAAATATTTATCAATTAACTGGTACACCATGATCTAGCTGCATATCAAACTCTGTACAGTGGATCCTCATCCATCAGTTCACAAGGAAACAATTACACACAGTTCTTCAAACTGGCTCTTAATAATTAGGGACGGAAAAATCCACAGAATGCATTCAAGGCAGCCTTTCAAAAAAAGGTCTCTTTGATGAAGAAAATGTTGAACTCAATACCATGGCAGTGTGATGTGATTTCATGGTCACTGAATCTAGAATTTAATCATTCCTGTCTTCTTGTAGAAATGCTACTATAAAGCAGAACTCTTCTTTTCAAAGTGAGACTAAGTCTAAAATCAGCCAGGAGTTCCCTATACAGCTTTTGATTCAGACAGAATAAAGAGAGTATATTTAAAAGCAGGAGCACATTTTAACTGGAAATATTATTTAATAGCTGATACAGATTTTGTTAGGAAAAAAAAATTATGTATTAGAATTTGCGTCAGAAATGTTTTTTCTTTCCAAGCCAGTTCTTAAGGAAAAAGAGTAGGTTAAAAACAGACTGTGGCAGAGATACTCCTCAATACTTTCTAGTTCTTCAGAGTTACATATTGAAATGCTGTCTTTTCCCCCTAAAATTCTGTTTGCTCAATGACATTTAATTTTTATTCTGCACATCTCTTCATTCCCAGCCGCCAAGGAAACAACTATTTCTTAAACTTGCAAATAGCTCATTGACTACACTTCTGACAGTCACATACATACACAGTCCTGGTAAGCTATGCTACCAGTTAGGCTGATCTTATCATACAACCATGGAATGGTTTGGGTTGGAAGGCACCTTAAAGATTATCTAGTTCCAAACACCCTGCCATGTGCAGGGACACCTAAGGATCTGCAGTTTCTGAGCATGGAAAAAACAGTGGCTTTTTTGTATCTTTGTCCAGTTGCTATTCAACTCTGCAATGTTGGGCTTTTTCATTCAGAAGACAAAGCACAAGTAACTTGTGGAAATGCCTCAAAAATTTGAGAAATAAATATTTCTTGAGTGTTCTTTCAAATGTCAAAGTATAAAGGCTCGAAGAAAAGTCAACATTAAGATATTTATGAGGACTGATCCCCATTTGCTATTCTCACCTATGTAACTCTAAAGCAAAAGGCAAGAAAAGATGATCTATACTCCTCCAACATGAGAAGCTCTTCCTTCTATCACTAAGACAACCTTACAATTGTCTCCCCTCCCATTTCAAAAACTTATCCTCCCTGTTTTCTTCCCAAAGCAAGGAAATGAGGACTAGGCAGATGAAAGGACACTAAATAACACATCCCTTTAACCCTCAGGAAAGTAGTTTGTATTACTCTGTTCTGCAAGGCTCCAAAGTAGTTTGCTATGACTGTTCAGGTCACATGATCCCTTCAAAGTATGGTCCTGGCAAGCAACTTCCAGAATTTCCTACAATAACTTTCCAACAATCAGAAAATGAAGCTGAGAATGAAGATGGAGAAAACAGGTGCATTGTGACTTATTCAGGTATTGAGGAATAAGAACCAGATACATGAAACTTAATATATATACCATGTGAATTTTAGGAAAACTATTTCCAGTCTGCCTCACACAATGGTTGTGAGTTTTGCTACTTATCAATTCCAGCTTTGAGTCTGAGCACCAAAACTTGTGTGTTTCATGTTTTCTCAGAACGGCTTCAACTAATCCTGATTTAATGTGCAGTCTGAATGAATTCTAGAACTTTGAGCCTTCCCACTGCAATTGTCCAACTATTACTTCCTGCACATCTGCCACAGTTCTTATACCTCAACTACCTATAATACAAAGAGATGCTCTGAGAAGACTGTGGTAAAAAGAACTCAGACTTACGTTGCCACTTCCAAGATTAATTATTTTTTAGATACAGAGAAAAGAAAGGATATGTTTGCAGCAAAAGACAGCTAGCCTCACTAAAAATGAACAAAACCAGCTAAAACTGGGGCATGTTTAAATTCCCGCTTGTTGGTCAAGGCTTGCCAGGTGTCAGAATGTTCAGAAGTTCAGGCTTGACTTCTCAGAGTGGCATCTCCTATTTTTGCCCATATTTCCTCTTTCCTTCATTTGACAGTGTTGCTTTCTCACCATCTGGCATCTAAGGAGCTGAAAGAAGGGACAAGCAGCACAGTCCCACCTTCTTCACTTGCCAAATAGGACAGGAGGATATAAGTGGCCCTAAATACACAGCACTGAAACCAAACATTCATTCCTTCTGTTTCTTTAGGCACAGCATAATGTTTTGACATCAAACTGGAAAAAAGAGAAGCTTTCAGATATAAAAGAGGCAAGCTTCTCCTAAATCAAACACATACAGCCCTTCCCAATAGTTCAGATAACAATATGCATCATCTGTCTGCTTAAATCAGCTCTACTACATCACTGCCAGTAACAAGTTGCCAGCCTCATGCTTCAGAATAATGTATGAAACAGCTATCCCTTAAAATTAAGGTATATTCATACATTGTTCAAAAGGTAGTTGTAAGTGTAAGTAAACTACACTTCAAAAGTGTAGTATGTAAGCAATAAACTTTCTTTCTACATACAAGTTATCTTTATCTGTTGAATAGTAAAAGAAATATCAAGTATTAAAATAAGCAGTTAACCTGAAAATTAAAGTTAAGATATGTCCTGTATCTTCCCAAGATAAAGGGCTAAAAAAAGGAGTTTTCTGGTGCCTTTAAATTAAAAAAAAACCCAACCAAACAAACCCATAAAAATTGTTGCTTTGAGTTGCGATGGAAAAAAACCAACTTTTTTTTGTTCATGCGTGTGACACCACAAAGTGTTGTAAGCCTGAAGTGAGAGCTTGTATGCTTTCCAAACATACCACTGACTGCATTAATAACAAACTGCTGCTTATAGGCAGAGTGCCTTGCCTTTTGCTTTTTCACCTAGTGATATTTACTTTTCACCATGTCAACCCATGAACCATGTAAATATCTGTCCTTAAACCCAGATTTTATGATTATTCAAACACCTGAAGCCCCCATCACACCATATATGTTTCATTTCCATCAAAAGTTTAAAGCTAGAAATACAGAAAATTTTCAGTTTTAAATAATTAATTTGTTTAAATTATTCTTCAAATATTACAGCAATAAAGTTTAAGTTATTGATATCAAGGCAACTACTTTTCATAGTGGCAATTATATAGACAGGTGTAGGTAACAGTGGCAAGAATGGCAGATTTCATTTAATTGCCAGAAAGCAAGCTTCTGCTTAACTGCAAATATCTGGAAAGGAATCTTATTAAACACATTTTCACTTCCAGAATGATGACTGGACTTCCAGGTTTTGTTTGAATTGCCTTTTACTTCTTTATATTGCAAAACAGCCAACTTTCAAACTTTTCCCACCTCCTTTTTCCTGCACACAGTCAGCTGCATTTGTGAGCTCTTTAGATATTTTTAGTCAAAACCAGTAGATTTATTGTGTATATGTTTTTAGTTAAAACCCAGTTGAGAGGACAGGATGGTGCTCAGGCAGATCTACCAAAGCAGGTTTACTGTAGGGGAAGATAATAGGTATTCCAGCCTTGTCCCAGGGAAGAAGGAAGAATTTCTCACAACCCAGACACCAAAATCTTCATCAGGGACCTCTCAATTAGTGTAGAGCTCCTGCTGATCCTGACCTAGAGCATTTCATATTAGTAGTTCACCTTGTTCTGGCATGGTAGAGCCTCATCTCTTAATTGGAATGTGATTGAGAATTTCAGTTCACTCCATTTGTCTGGATCATCTATACCTTCAATCCTCTTTGCTCCCTTTTCCTTAAAAGGGAGGCAGCAACCTACACAGACTTTGCTGAACATGAGACTTTAAAATCACCTTGTAAGCATTTATGCACTCTGCAGAAAATCTCACTTTCAATTTAGCTTAGAAATCAAGGCTCAAGATACAGACCACAGTGAATATCTGTGTGGGTTGTACTTTTATCACATTCTGGTCACTTCAGCACCTGCAACTGTGGGGAACCAATTAAAATCAATACCACAAAAGTACTTGTGAACTTAAAGTGGAATTTGGCGTAAATCCCATACAAGTTAACAGATGTGCATCCGCAGTGCAGCGTACACTAAGAATTACCTCACCAGTCTGAAAACAATGTTTGAACTTCACAGCAAGTGTCCTGAGAGGCAGGAAGAGGCTCTGGAAAATTAAAGGCTGAATTTGTTACTCAGTAACTCATACAAAGCACGGTATTTAACAAATAGTACTGCATTTCTAAGCTTGCTTAGACAACTTGAGAGGCTTCAGGTTCTGAAACAAATTGGCCGATCATTTCTAAGATTCTACATTTTAAGAGAATATATAACAGGGTAGAGAGTTTACTGGAGCTTTTAAAGTTACTTAGAAAACCGTGTTTTCTTGATTTTGCATTGAATCAATGACGTAAAATACAGTGGATGAGACTGCTACTGAAGAAAATACTTTCCATGCAGCAGATGCAAGACAGGACTATTACAGCCATGTTGTACAATGGCCAAAGTCAGAACAGCAGTGAGCAAATTATTCCATACACTTATAACTCACTGTCAGAGAGAATTCTGGAGAACCCTTCACATACACATGTGGTATGATAACATCTAAATCTCAATATAAGCAACTAAAAAAGTCTGGCAGACTTAAGGCTACAAAGAAATTAAACCACACATGCACACATCCAAACCAATAAACTCTCCAGAAACATATCAGTGGGGAAGTACAAGGGCTGACTACAGGAGAGGTCAAAAAGGAAAGAAAATTTTAGCAAAAGCCAGTTATTTAAATTCCATCCATTCAACAACAACAAAAACCAGTACCTCGACCTATGAAATACTCTACCCAGAGTATATAACCCACAATACATTTACTCAGCAGAAGTCACATGTTCCTCTTTTCTTGCATCTTATTACTGCAAGTGTAATAATTACTATGAAGGGGGATTTTTACATGATGATGGTTTTTGCTGTCTGTATTATTTTTTATAAATAAATAACTATGATAAAATATAACTACAACACACGCCTTTCAGGTTGCACTTAGTGTAAGATATAAAAGTAGAAAAGAATCACTAAAGTATGTAGATTCTCTTTTTTAAAAACTTGAATTGAGTACATAAAAATATGATCAGCAGTACTATTACT
The DNA here is from genome assembly GCA_013398075.1 of Notiomystis cincta. Lineage (NCBI taxonomy): Eukaryota > Metazoa > Chordata > Aves > Passeriformes > Notiomystidae > Notiomystis > Notiomystis cincta. Next base: position 64,737 of record VZRX01011761.1, on the reverse strand, counting down.
CTTAGATCTGGGAGAAAGATCATGTTAAGTGTCTTACACAAATGCAGTATTTTATATATCAGCAGGTCTCATCTCTATCTCAGGTATCCAGTAGGAGTCCAGGGAATATTTTTTTTTTTTTTTTATTTCATACAAAGCAATTAAGGAATGAAAAACCCCCTCCTGGAACAGTAATTTTAAAAGCTACTCCACGAAAGAAAGGTCCATCAAGGAACTTTTTGTGGTGAAAGAGAATTGTGCACAGGTAAATCTCCCTTTGATATGCAATTAGGGGACAGCTGAAGGACTTTGCTAACAGCTGATGTATCCCAGAACACAGACTACATAACTAGTACAAACTTAAGATGAAGGTCACCTCTGTAAATTGGAAGTTTACCCCCACATGCACTTCTTCAAAACTCCACACAAAAAGCTAACTTTCTAAAGTCATATAGAGAAGTGATTTATGATGAGGTACTTAAATAAGAAAGTATTTTGAAAATGTACATTCTCAGACTGTTCAACTGAACAAAAAATGAATATCTAAAATCATAGATACAAGACACCACAATAAAATTAATTTAGTGGAAATATCCAGTATGTTGTCAGAAAAGCCAAAAGCTACTGTGGCAAATGTGTGGCTGTCTGCAGCTTTCTTCCATAAAATCTCAGCAAGTCAATTACAACACAAATTTTCCAAATTGTCTGTATTAGTGCTTCCCCAGAACTAGTTGTAAGGAACAAAATCAGAAAAACTGCAGTTCTTTCTCAACAATTTCACTGATTTCAAAGGTTTTCAGCAGGTTCATTCAATTTACTAGAATTAAGACTAAACATTTCAAGTGCATGCCACCAGCTTCTTCTTCAATTTGTATATGTATAGCTCTTACTTTACAGGATTACTTATTGTTATCTTGTAGGCATATTTCTTAGAGGAATATACTCCACTTAGTCCTTTTAGACACCAAATTTTCTGCCCAGTATTGTGGGAGGTTATGCTATCCTCTGTATTCTCAACTCAAATGAAATCTGGCTTCAGATTTAATCAGCTGTGAAGCTATGAATCACAGATTGGTTAGGGTTGGAAGGAACCTCTGGAGATCATTCAGTCCAACTGCAGTGCCAAAGCAGGATCACCTAGAGCAGGTGACACAGGAACTTGTGCAGGTGGGTTTTGAATGTTTCCAGAGAAGAAGACTCCATGACCTCTCTGGGTAGCCTTTTCCAATGCTCTGCCACCCCCTCAATGAAAAGAAGTTCTTCCTCATGCTGAGCTGGAACTTCCTGTGCTTTAGTTTATGACCATTGCTGCTTGTCCTGTCACTGGGCACCACTGAAAAGTCTGGCACCATCTTCTTGGCATTTGCCTTTGAAATATTTATGTATGTTAATGAGATCTCCTCTCAGTTGTCTTTTCTCCAGAATAAACTGGCCAACTCCCGCAGTCTCTCCTCACAGGACATGCTCCGGACCCCAAATCATCTCTGTGGCCTCCACTGGACACTCTCCAGTAGCTCCTTGTCTTTCCTGTCCTGAAGAGCCCAGAACTGGACACAGCACTCACGCTGTG
>VZRX01011761.1:0-63127 GCA_013398075.1 Notiomystis cincta | reverse complement strand
GTCCTGAAGAGCCCAGAACTGGACACAGCACTCCAGATGTGGCCTCACCAGGGCCAAGAAGAGGGAAAAAGATCACCCTCCTCAATCTGCTGGCCACACTCATCCTGATGCACCCCAGGATATCATTGGCTCTCCTAGCAGCAAGGACACACTGCTGGCTCATGGTCATCTTGTCATCCACCAAGACTTCTAGTTCCTTCTCCACAGAACTGCTCTCCAGTAGGTCAGCCCCTAAACTGTGCTGGTACTTGGAGTTATTCCTCCTCAGGTGCAGGACCCTGCATCTGCTTTGTTGAAACTCATTAGGTTTCTCTCTTCCCAACTCTCCAGCCTATCAAGGTCCTGCTGAATGGCAGCACAGCCTTCAGGTGTATCAGCCACTCCCACAGTTTCATATTGCTGAGGGTAGGCTCTATCCCTTCATCCATGTCAGTGATAAACAACTTGATTAAGATTGCAAAAAAGCCAAATCAGAAATACTAAAAGAAATATATGAATCAAAAGGTTTGTAAAGACTGTACTATCATCAGTTTTAAAAGGAATCACTGACCATTTCAACAATATGTATTATCCAATACTAAAAAAGAAATAAATATAAAATGGAGAGATGATTAAATAATCATTATCTGACAAAGATGGACTCAACATGGCTAAAGGAAAATGCTGAGCAGTGAAAAGAACACTGTAAACTAAAGCGTACTGGTATGAGCAAGTGAAAGTCTCATTTCAAATCAAAGGTTATTTACTGGGCCTAGCTGTATGTAGTTTCAGGAAGTGGCGCTGGGAGATTCAGCCCTGCAGCCCATCTATCACAGTTTCTCCATGCTTAGAGCTGCACATTTGTATTACACACCAGCACTGTCTGCACAGCTCAGACTTGTAACACTTCCCTTTCCTATCAGAGCACTGCGACAACGGTATGACAATCTTATTAAGATAAAAAGAGAACAGACAAGGAGCTTTGTCACAGTCTATCTTCTCCTAATGGTTCTCTTCTGCACCATCTCCCAGCCAGACATCAAGAGATAACTGGATCAGAGCTTCATGTCTCTGCCCAATGTTTCAGGAGAAAACAGCTCCAGGCCACTGTCTTACACACATGGCCTGAGGCTAATATTTTTTATTTGTATAAATTGAGGACAATTTCATCCATACAGTGTCAAACTGCGTCCTTCTTCAGTAATAAATAACTGCTTTGATTTAATCAGCCTGGAAGAATTCACTACATTGCATCAAGACCTGTTTTATTAAGATTTACATTTTGTGGTTGGCTCTTTCAATGCTAGGAATCAATTTTTTGTACAAATAAGCTCTAAATGAATCACTTTAATGTTTTCTTTCTTCCAGATAAGCAGACATCTTAAGGAGACAGAGATTAATTCAAAGCAAGGCAAATATGGCATCTTTATATGATTTCTCTTTCCTCTACCCACCAAGAAAATACAGTGCACTTCCAGACTTCTTCCTTCTAGAAAATTCATAGTGTTTATTGAATTCCTTTGAAACTAAAAAAAAAAAAATAAACACAATTGTTGCTGAAGAATTTCTGTTAGAGAAGGGGAAAAGCATTTACTACTTTTCCTCAGAAGTAATAAATAGAGAAGTAAAAAAAAATTTAAATATCACAAATTAGTCCCTGAAAAGACAAACCTATTCAACAAACCTTTATTTTGATTTCTTTTGCACACTAGAACCTTACTGAATAAATAAATTTCAGATTAGAGCTTTAAGTTGGAAACAGAACTGAAATTTACAAAGTGCTTAAAACAAAAATGCCAAAAATACATGTACTTAAATAGACACACAGGGTTTGCTTCACACTCTAAAGACTTGCTTTCACAGCTTTGAAGAATTTACAATAAGAGCATATTGCCAACAGCTATCATAATTTCTGCAGGTCTGACCCTGTCTCCCAGTGAATGTTGGAAAATCAGTTGGTTATTTCCAAATGCCAAGACTGTAGCAATAAAGCTATCATATCATATAAGTTGCTCTGGAGTGAAATTTAAGAGAAATTTCCTAAAAACACAGGTTTTAAAAAATTACCAGTATTCAATAGCTTACTTACCTAAGTACACATTAATAGCAGCAGTTAGACATAACACTTTCAAAGGGGGGATGGAGGAATGGAGAAAAAACCCCACAGCCCACCCTAGAGGCTAATTCTCCTAATGAGAAACCTTACACTGTTTCACAAATATTAATTGCCACTACCTTTTCCATCTGGTAGTTATTCCCAGTTAGTGACCCGTTGCAAGTACAGCCACTTCAGTTTACACTCACTCACAACAGCATTCTGCTCATAGGTAAGATGCTCTACCAAACCCAAAGTTATTGTGCTTCACCTCAAAATACATAAATAAAAGATCAAGAATAGGACCCCTTGCTTTAAGGGTTTAATTCTCCATTCCATCTTTTCACATCATCATTCGAGAACTCAAAAGAGTTAATTAAAATTACATATTATGTAATAATATGGCATTCCTATTTGAGCTCTCCCATAGCTGGCACTTTTCTGTCACTGGGTTTTCAAGAAGCAACAACTTTTCTTTCAAAACTTAAGTCTCTGTTCATGAAACAGTAAATGGGACATGAGAATACCTGAGAACCTGGGACACAGTAATTAGTACCTATCATTTGATTTGCCTAACTACTGCAAGAGCTGTTCATAACACTCGCTGCAAAATCTCCCATGGTATCAGCACTAGAGGCTCACTGAACCCTTCTGTCCTCCCAAGCTTGAGGAAACTGAAATGGTCTGCTCTTACATGAACTAAAATCTTAAATCCACAAGATCACCTATGAATCTAAAAAAGGTTTTGTCTGTTAGAGACAGCTATGTACAAGCAGTACATTGCAGCGTCAGCTGGTTTACCAGTTCTTAAGTGAACACATCTGCACCCCAGTTCTTGGTTTCCACAGACTGACTCTCTATACAGAATATGCTATTTGATACTAAAAGAAATGAGCACTACCCTAGAAAATTTATAGGGACAGGTATTCAAGTACTTAATAATTTGGCACTGCTAGAAGTGCAGGGGTGTGTCCCTATTAGCATGTCAGAACAGAAAATGATGGTAATGATGCCTTCAAAAGGCTTTTTAGAAGTCAATTTAGCCTTGTCAGAGATTTACTGAATGTGGTATAATTGCAAAGACTGCCAACACAAAAAATTGAATGTGATCCAGAAAATAGCTATAGAAACTACAACACTGGGGAAAGAAAGCAAAGGCATTTGGACTAAAAGGATATAAGGACTAAAAGGATACAAGGACTAAAATTACAGGGGAAGGGAGCAGAGCAGCCTTATCCCATTTCAAAGTTTTTATCTTAATGTCTTGCTCTCTCTAGTCAAACTCAGCAACATGATGCACAAGAAATACAGTACTGATCAACAGACTTTTAAAAGAAGCATCTCAGTAGCTTACAAATGGTCAAGGATTACTGGACAATAGCATGGGAATAGTAAGGCCTCCAGGTTTTAATTGTATTTTGAAGGGACATCTGCTTCAGTTGTATTTTTATGTGCCAAGTTCATTCCCTGATTAACAGGGACTGAATATGACTAGCAAAAGTATAAGAATATAACCAGGATCAGATTACTTTGAAGCAAATAATTAAACCACATCAACTTATCTTAAGGAGAGCTGAAATGCATCATCAGCCAAGTGGTTTCACAGCTACAACACCCCCACATACCAGGCATTTAAGAAGGGATCCAAAAAACGGGTAGAAACATTTCCACCCTTCTGTGTTGGTCAAATTATCCAGACATAAGAGTTATTAATCTCGTTTTACAAAGATCTTGCAGAAAGGTCACCCATGCATCTTCCTATCCATGGCAACACACACATTAGCAGCATTCTTCCATGAAAAAGGCTGCTATCTGATGCAATACTTCTGCTTTAGAAAGAAGCTGTCCTTTACTTATATCCCACTGTAAAATACTCTCAAGGATTAGAATGTGACAAGAAAACTAATTCTGTATGTTCTCCCCAACTCACCTGATACTGCCAATCAGAATCAACACTTCCCCTTAGAAAGATTGGGATATAGTATACATTTATTTTTGCAATACATAACATGTTATGTTAATCAATTGCAATGCATATGAATATTTGAGACTATGAGCAATGCTGATACTTAGCAGGTCTTCGATCATTAGCAAATGAAGTACAATAGTTTGAGGAAATAAATCACATAAATCAAGTAGAAATAAATGCCTCAAGTCAGATATCCCCTTTACAATGGGCTAGCCATCTCTGAAGCTGAAGTAACTGAACCAGAACACTTATTTGGGTTGTGAGCTCTTAATTCTGTTGCTGAGAACGCTGTGCTGATTGTGAACATATCCTTCATGTAATGGGCTGTCACATCACTCAGCTACCTCTGAGTGTATATCCTACTATATATAATTCACTCATCAAGGAGAGTCTATGGAAATTACTATTCTAGTCCTGGAAGGGGAAGCATATTTGAAGTAACCAGTAAGGTTAACATCACTAGCTGGTGCTTAGGAAAGCCCTTGCTTTCCTAAGTACAACAGCCTTGTGAATTTCACTTTGTTCCTGTTTTGATTAACACACAGTATTTTTATTTTACTTTTAATAAATGCATAGCTTGTTTATGAAGACGCTATTTGATCTCAATACATTCAAATATAGCTTTGGACAAATGCATGGAATCAGTTTGTTCAGGATTTGTATCAGCACCAAACAAGAGTTACAACGCAGAGGCAACAGAGGTCATGGTCAGAAGTTTGGTACCTCTATGGCATAAATCAGGTACTGCTGTCAGGTGCCTCCTCCCATTGCCTTGGCTTTCAGTCACAGGCAGAACCAGACTGCAAAGTGAGCAGGATGAAAAGAACACAGGAAAAGAAAAATATTTTTCAGTTGAATCAGTTCCTGACCTGGGTCAGTAACATGAGTGAACAAACTGCAGTACCACTGGAGAGGGAGAGAATGGCAACTCCCTAAAGAGCCACCAAAACAGTAAAAGCAAAAACTCATGCTGAAGGACTCACTTTGCAAACTCCTTTCAGATCTGTATTTCTTGTTTTTACTTTGTGTGAGTTTTGTTTCTGTTTCGTTCTATTGATTTGTTCATTCTGACACATCCCCCAGTTCATTATTGAGCTAATTCCTGTCTTTCATGACTTACACTGTGTTAGTCCCCCACTAGGCCGGATAAGAGCTGACTAAATATCAGTTAAACAACAATTTGGTGGACAGACTTTCTTCTAACCTACTGTTTTGTAAGTTCTGGTTCAAGCTGTGGTCTACCTGTCAATTTAACACTTGCTTAAAACTATTTTAAGAGAGAAAAAGTGAAAACAATCAATACTTAGCAGGTTGAGTGAGAAGTTACGAAGTTGTCAAAGTTATATCACTTTCAAAGAAAACAGACCATACCGACTAGTTTAAAACAGTTTCTTGTCCTGTGTTTCCAATTATACTTTTCAAGATACTATATAGTGACTTGAACTCTATCTTCTAACATTTAATTAAATATTTTACCAAATTACTTAATTTGAAGTGATGACAACTTAACATATAAGGTTAAAAGAAGGGGGTCTATATCTTTCAGCAAATACTTAAATACGAAGCTATCATCAAGCAATTGAATTCTGTCATTTTTATAAACACAATTGCAGAATAACTCTTCTTGCCTTAGGACTCTATCTACTTTCCAATTCACCAATGTAGCACAATGTGCTACCATTAAAATAAATAGCATGTGAATTTTGTTCGTGTTTTACAGCTAACCTGTCTTTTACTGCTAGATTAGCCAGACACTTCTCTCCTTAACAAAACCACTGACAACAGAGCACTAAGTACACTTGCCAATTAGAACTTGGTTGTAACTGTTACAAAAAAAAAGACAGAATGAAATAGGTAATTCAAACTACAAGTACAATAAGCACCACTGGATATATTACTAAACTCACCCAATGTACCTATATTAATGCTGACGTAAATTCTCTGGATTGCTAGAGATACCTCTGTTCACAAAGGAATGGGAACACATGGCTTTATGAAGCTGCTTAAGACACTGTATTTCACATATGCCTAAAGGGGATCTACCAGATGCATTTAATTATAAATCAGAGTAAGAAGATAAAGCACACTAATCTGGAAAATCAAATTAAAACACAAATATATTCACACTTAGTTCATAGAATTTTAGAATGGTTTGGATTGTAAGAGACCATAAAGGTCATCTAGGTCCATCTCCTTCTGCTATGGGCAGGCTAGACCAGGGTGCCCAAATCCCATCCAGCCTGGTCTTGAACACTTCCAGGAATGGGGCATCCACAACTTCTCTGGATACCCAAATCCTAACATGCAGTATGTGAGTATTCTTTCTAAAAAATCTATTTAAGTGTCTGTGATCTATTGCAGATCAATTATTTTAACATCATCAAACAAGGCTATTATTTCAGGATTTTCTTCATAAACTGAGTCAATTGCCAGAAAGCTGAAAATAAATCAAATCTAAGAAACAGACCTGCCCTGTATTCAGGTTTCCTCAGATACATCCTTCCCTTTTTCCACCTCGAAGTCTTTCCTACGCATACAATTAAGACTTTTAACATTTGCAGGTTTCCCCACACAATCTGTTGCATTAGTGAGACTAGGAGTTTGAGCAACATACCAGGATCCTGAGAAACACCAGTGTGTGCTCCTTCGTAAGTATTTGTCTGAAAATTCCATGTATAAACACATGAATTCTGTTTAAGAATGCCTGTAGTCCTCAATACTACAAAAATCTCATTTAAGTACTACTTCACTGAGAAAGATAAAGAGCTATCAGAATTGCATGTACTTCTCTTCATGAAGCAAGTAAACAGGGATTCAAAAGCCCGTGGCCTGGAATAACATTAGCTACAAGTACCTGAAATAGAAACATACTGATACTTGGCTGAGTTACGCTCCATCCCTGTTTGTAGCTGTTCAAGAAAAATCCACCATCTCAACATCTACTTCAAGTTCCTATAATTCCTTACCATTCCACATAACACAATTCAGACCAACTTCTGTGTTGAACAAGTCTCACAAGGACTTGCATCTTGAGAAATTATAAAATGTACAGTATTATAGGCAGTGTTCTGCAGGAAGGATAGCTCTTGTATTTTTAAGTTTTCCATGAACAAGCAAGAAATCCTAAGTATTAAAGAAAATTATATTTTTTTAACAGATTATTTTCAAATCAGAATCTTATACTGTATGTACTACCATTGCTCTTAGATGAATATCTCTTTCAGGGCTTTCCTTTACCAATATACTTTACTAATCACTTAGCTTTAACAGGAATGCCAGACTTTACTAATTCATTCTTTCATCCTATGAAGGCCAGCCCTAAATCTAATTTAACAAACTATACAGCAAATTCACTGCAGATTCTTGGTATATTAATGATTATGAACTTTAGAACTGAACACAGAATAAAGCACAAGACTATACAAATTGCATTTGTATACCCCAGACTGCAGTAGATTTCTCTTGTCATTGTTATTAAACCTATTTTTATTTATTCTTCTGTAATGAATACATAATGAAAAGGATTCAATAACATAAGCAGCAGCTGCATCTTGAAAGGTTACGCAAATGCTACCCACAGAGATCCTATAGAATATGCAATACAAACAAGACACAGCCAAGACTGATTATCATATGAATGGTCCTGTAGAGTTAAAGAAACCCAAGCAATGCATAAGCAGAAAACTATTAAATATTATTACTGCATTATGACAATGCTAATACGTAGCCTGAGGTTTATAGATTACACAAGTGTAATCAACTGTACATCAAGCATTTACTGCTACAACCCAAAAGAAGGGGAAGACAGCAAAGTAATTTTGGAACATTCTCTGCACTTCCAAGCAACAAAATAATCCCAAAGGTGCACATATGAAAAGGGCTAACACATGAGATCACTCTGCACTTCCTTTCAGAGTACACACAATTTTTTAGAGATGTCCATAAGAAACATCTTTTCCTGCTCAAATATTATGATCCCTTCCAGATTCTAAGCCTTACCAACACATGGTTTTGCATCTATTCATAAACATGAATTTAGTACATCAACCTCCTTTTACAAGACTCAGTTTGCATGTTCCATTCATTACTGTCAACACTGAAAGGAATACAAATTCATTTATTACTGCTACTATTTCTACGGTTCACTCTTTTCATACTTTATTATACTGGTGAAGAAAATCCTGCAGATCCTCATGGCATTTGAAATGCCCAGAAATAGTATCTTGATGACTTGCTTAATCACATTTTGGATGTTCGGCAGCCATCATCATTTCCAGTGAATGATCTTCTTTGTGGCACATATTAATTTATGCTGGTTAATCCCTTAATCCAGATTCCATTTCAATATCGTAACTATGACTAGCAATAGCTAAAACCTATGAACATGTGCCCCAAAGGTTCTGAGCATCACTCAGCTGGTGAGACTATGCTTAAAATGACGTGGCCAGAGAGCAGGTGGGAACAGAGGAGTTACATAGCTTCATCCTTATGACAGAGGCTGCATATTGTACTGAGCACACCTTGCACCTTACAGCCTCAGCTGTCCCCAAAACTTCCAGACATCTGTACCTCATGAAGGTCCTGCTTTCACTCTACAAAATGAAACTAAGCCCTAGCCAACATCTAGGATAATAAGGAAGTACCACACCCTGTGGAAAGGCAATCCCACAGTCAGCTACATTATGATTTGAGGGTTCTGGTAACATCTCTTTTGGTACTCATTATCCAGTAAGATCAAACTAAATTCTGTACAAATTGCAGCCACATCACGGTCAAAGAATGAACCTGAAAAGTTAGACAAGAATTCTTAGATTTATACTAGAAGCATCAGAAGTGGGCAGTCTACCCCTTTTCATTACAGTACTAATTAGTCCTTATGCAAGCTTATAGTCACTTAGCAACTTGGTGGTAACTGCCTTTGTTTCAAGAATATTGATAACTAGATTATGAAACTACTGATTCAGTAAAAATAACATCTTAAAATAAAGGACATGTCAGTCAAGTTACTCCTATTCTAGGAAATTTTATGTGTACTCTGAGTCAGATTGCTTTGACAGATAAAGCACATAGTCACGAAATAGCTTGACAAAGTTGCATGTGCATATATTAAGTTCTCAGAATTTTTTGAATATCAATTCCATCCATTCTTGAGATGTTTTTAATATGTGCAAAATGAAACAAATCCCATGGTTTAAAAAAACCCATTTCTATAGTTAGGAAAACAATTTTAATACCAGCCCTCAAACTGATGCATTACTGTTATGATTTAAATTAAATTGTCTGCTTAGGCAGTACTTTAAGGCTCAAAGAATTCTCATTTCTTGTATTCTATTTTCTATATACATGCAGATGTTTGACAGACTGTGTTATTAACATGCCACACTATCACAGATAACGTATCTTATGAGAAAAAATAAAGTCACCATATTACTGAATTTTTATCTGTACTCTTTCACAAGAAATGCTGTGAGAAAAATGATAACAAATAGAGAAAACTAGGTCTAAAGCTAATTTTTAAATATATGAAGGTGTATACATTGAGATCAATTTGCATTCATCTCTCCCATGTTTACTTAAGCCTCAACACATGGAGAATGTAATAGACTACGTGTTACATGTATATGAGAGTACTTGTGGAGGGCAAAAAAAGCTGAATGGGTTGTAAATTCTCTTTTTATTGAGATTAATAGGCAAAAGAGAATGAAGCATGAACAACAGTAATGCCAAAAAGTTTTCCTGGAGGGAAGGAGTAATACACTCGAACAGGTGGAAAAGAAGGCAGTGCACAACTAACTATCAGGAGTTTACAGCTGAATCCCAAACACTTCAGAGATTGCAACACAGTTGTTTCCAGTGCTCCATCCCTACAAATGTGTCCTAATGGAACACTCATTAACAGACAAAACTACAAGGGTGCTCTAGTAATCATTATTTCTTCTCTATTCTGTGAGCTTCAAATAGTTTTAAAATCCAGCTCTGTGGTCAAAAAAAATCCAATTATTTTTTAGGAATAGTTTCTCTGCCCTTCTGTTGCATGCAGAAGCTTCCTGCACAGAGCTGACAAGCAACTGCTAGGACTGCTTTAATCAAACATTACACAAATCAACTGAATACCTTTTGATCTCCTAATAGACAATCATTAATAAAGCATGGAGTTCACAAAACCTGCCAGAAACATCAAACATCCTACTGAAGTGCAGACAAAGTGTTCAGGGAGAATAAGAAATAGGAATTATGCACTCCAAGTGATTCCTCCTGAATATGGAATGAAGCCAAGTGATAACATATCAAATTTTCACAGAAATGGCATAGCGGAAGCCTGGGTTTACAGCTGCAGCAGGATTCTAGAAACAAAAGGAAAAACAAAGAAAAACAAAAATATGGCCCAAAAGAGCAGATGAGGTATGGAAAATTAAGAGCTTGACTGCAAGATGGAAAAGCCAGAAAGTGGATTCTTTAAAAAGAGTAGGAAGACAAAAGGGGATGGAATAATCACATGAGGTTCACGATTAGCAACATCACTAGTGTGTGTTAGGAACAAAAGAAGTTGGCACAAGCAAAGGAGGATTAGTGTTATGTTCTCTTTCAAAAAAGGATAGATTCTTGCCCAGGGCTGGACAGCTGGAGATTGAGTTAAGCAGAAATAGCGCCAAGTGGACAATGGCTTGTTACTAGTGAATATTCACATTCAGGAAGGAAGTGCGCAAAATTAAAACAAGAATTAACTTGAAGTGAAGCAACTATGTTTAGTGACTGAAACTTCTCCATGAAGCAATAGCCATGGCTAAAAAACACAATTAATTACCCATAAAGAAAGTAGAATATTTTAGAAGTAGAAGCAACAAACAGAAACCTTGGCAAAGTAAAACTTCCACACATCAGAAGACTAAAAGAAGTTGTTCTAAAACTGATTTGTTTTAGAATAGGAGCTACTCACAGAAAGAGGGAATTTCAAACATTTTTTCTATCTTCTAAAGGCATTACAGATATGCAAAAACAGGAAACACATCATGAAACCAAGTTGATTGCCCTAAATTATGCAGGTATTTTTTTAAAGAGAGAAAAAAGCAAATGGAAAAAAAGAAATAATGTTTGAACATGTCCTCATCTGCTTGGATGTGAGAATCATGAGAAATCCTTTAAAGAAGTGACTGAGCTGAAATAGTGAGAAACCACAGGTTATGGACAAACACAATAGAAAAAGCAGATCTGTAGATAGTCACAGATACATGTAATTTTTACAAGATTTTCTACACAGCATTAAATTTTGAGTCCAAAGCATAGCACACCTCTGGTCATTCAAATCATTGAGACTTGTGCTACCTACCTAAATGAATGGTTAAAACTATCCTTGACAACATTTCTACTTATTTAGGCTGCTGATCTGGATAATTCCAGCAGACTGTCTGAACAACATCATTGCCTCACTATACACTATTTTTTTAGTATATTACATAGAAAATAAAAGCTAGACCAGATGATTATTTCAAGGATCCTTTCAACCTGGGCTGTTCTGCCATTCTCTGATTAGTGTAACACGAGGACTAAAATATTATTAAACAAGGAAGCATTTTTATCATATTTAAGTCAATTAGAGCCTTTAATGAAAAGTTGTTTCTCATCATCTGGATCACAAACCCTCACAACCATGATGTGCTTTAGTCCTCACAGTATCTCAGTACAGACTGAAAGCCCTAACCTGCAAATGGCAACATCATGCTCCAATACATCATTAGAGGCAAGAGAAGTATGTGGTTCAACCAGCTTGTGTAGCTGCACACATTGATTCCTTCCGTTCTGCTCTTTCCCTCCTGACCGGAACAAAAGCTATTTGACTTAAGTACAAAAATATTTTATTAGGCTACATCAGGTTCTAGGTACAACACAAACAAACCTCTCTTTTGGCTAAAAAATGATATGAACACATCACAGAACACATCTCTGGAGGTGTTAAAAATGACTGGATATGGTACTTAGTGCTACAATTTAGCTGACAAGGTGATGATTGGTTAAAGTTGGATTCAATGACCTTAGAGATCTTTTCCAACCTAAATGATTATGTGATTCAATACTTCCAAAAAACAACACAAAATCCAAAGACAAACTTGCTTACTTTTTTATCTCTGGGTGGTCAGGGGAAAACAGGAGACGACAGGAAAACATATTTTTAAATTTAAATTTAAAACCAAAATTGATTTAGGAGTCCAAATAAATAAAACATGAATGGTTTTATCAGTCAGTATACACAGTGGTTTATCAGTTTAGTTTCTTCCTAATGCCACTGTAAAAACCCTCTCTTTTTCCAGCTCCTAACAAATTTCAAAGCATCTCCTCAATCAATTTTATGTTGCCCATAGTTAAAGACAACTACTATTGTTCTTTTGTTTCCCAACTACCTCTCATTACAGATTGAACACTGGGCAAAAAAGCAGCATTCCCTCAAATGGTACAGCTGAGAGATTGCTTGTGTATTTGTATGGCAAACTTATGCGTGCTAAACCTAAGAAAACTGTTCTTAAGAGAAATCATGATATGTGAGTACAAAAATAGAACAGAAATTATTTCAGAAATTTTGAGAGTTCTCTACCTAGATGTTTTATTTTGAAGCAAATTCAACAAATTTCAGCTGCCTAAAACCTTCTCAGATAGTATTTTAGACAACTTTAGATATTCCCAGACACTTAAACAACCAAGTTTTCTTTAGCAATCTGTCATTAACGCAAGTGAATAAATATAATGACTGGAGGTTGAAAGCTCTTGTTTATTTCAGCTTCCAATTTTTTGCCTCACTCAGAAAAAGCATACTTTGTGTAAATGCTTAAAATACATGTTGTAAACACTTTTCTTGCTAGAAGTAAGATAAAGTCCTGCTCTCTTCCAAGTCATTGATCCAGTCACAGAAAACTGTTCTTGCCATTACTACCATGTTCCACAGAGTGACAGGAGGCACAGATTTAAGAAAACTAACACAGCAGGGGCTGATATCATATTATCCACGAAAAGCATTTACTAGTTATTTCATCCAGCAAGACGTTTATGTTGCAGCTTCCCTTCCAGCTGAGCCTGTCCTCTGAAGAGAGGTCTAAGTAGACAATATGAAAGGAGAACCAAATGTTAAAAGTAATTTTCTAATAACGGTTTAGAATGAGAGGAGAAAAATGCCCAAGGAACTTCAGTGCCTGACAAGAATGTTCCACAATGTTATAAAGTTTTCTCAGACTCAGCCCCTAAAAATTTCACCCAGATGAAGATGAAGTTTTCCTTAAAGCAGTAACATTAGAGAATTTGTATCATTTTAACTTTGTCATTCCCTGAAGCTACTGAGAGTTACTGTGGGCCGGTGAGCTCGAATGAACAGAAAAGCAGCTGACTGGGTGTGCCAGACTTTCTCTATGAAGTTGTTCCAGGTAAACAGTTACTAGAGATTGTTTTAACTTGGACAAATGGGTAGGCTCCTCCCTGACACAAGGCCAACAAAACTTTGCATAGTTTATATTCTCTCAGCCTCCCCACCCTTCATATGTTGTTTTTTCCTTCTTGTTAGGATATGCATAATCAGAGTACAAAAACAAGTTACTAAAAATCTAAACGTATGTAAGCTGGAGGAAAAACAATACCTGCTGTAAATGCAGAGCACTTGTTCACAGTAGCACAGACACATGCATACACGAGAACACAAGACTGGACAGACTTAGTTCATTAATTAATTCCCTCCCTACTGTGTTTTACAGATGTCTTGCTATGTGATTGGTATCTGAGCGCCTGTGGCAGCAGTTTGCATAAACTGGGGGATACAGGCAAAACACACCACAAAATCAAGCATCAGTTCTGATCTGTTCTTTTTCAATTTAACTTGCTTTAAAAGGATTATTTACAGATTAAAGTACCAAACAGAAAATATTTAGACATCAGAACTGCATTATTAATCTTTTTGTCAAGGCAACAATAAAACCTACCTAATGATAGAGAAGCTTGATGTAGTATTCTAATCAGCTTAGCAGTTCCTTTGTTAAGTACTTCTTATATGCTGCTCTGCACTGAAAATTATTCCACAGTACAGTATTTAAAGGCCAGATGTATGGTGAAAACTTACAGGATTTGACTCATACAGCTTGGAGGACTATAAAAGGATAAGGTTTTAATCTGATGTTTATCTACTGAGAGTCTCTAATACAGTAAGCACTGGTCAGGGAGAAAGAGAACCTCTGGTTTTGCTCTTCTAAGAGCAGAACTATACAGCAATCAACAGAAATACTTTCTGAAATGCAATGTCAAGGGAACACTCCAGATGTTTTCTGCCCAGTATGATTCAAATTTAACAATCCATAACGCACTGAGTCAGGGTATTATACATACTACACTCCAGCACCATGAAAACTAAGAAAACTCTTCAGAATGAATCCTATTGCAAAGCAAAACACAGTGGTTTTATCTGTTGTGGTACCACAAGAAATTTCTGCCAAAACTAACAGTTAGGGGGTACTCACACAGGTTTTATGTACATGGTTGCTGTACTCCAATTTGAAGGGAGAGCCACCACAGAAATTTGTTAAGTAGAGCCTTATAGCTCTTATAAGCTTATATAAGCTTACTTATAGCTCTGCATTTTTATCACATACAAGATAGCAACAAATCCTGCCAAAAGCCTCACTTGGACAAAGAATGAACAAACTGTTTCCAAAGACATCACGACATTCAAACATTTTAACCTGGCATTAAACTTGATGCAAGCATCTGCCATGCTCTGGGAAAAACATGGCACTGAAATATATCATTGCCACTGAAGTAAGGTGCTGCCAGCTCTTGAGGAAGACAAACCTACCCAGCACAAGTAATTACAATAAATGGATAAAGCTCTACAGAGCCCTTATTCTCTTCTGAACATGAAGGGGAGTGAGTGGGTCTGCAACATAACTACTTTGTGCAGTAGTTTTCACAATAATTTTTGCATGCCTCCGTGAAAAAGGCTACAAAGTCTAACTACTAATCTCATCAAGCTTCCTTTATGATGAATGGGGCAACAAGTAGCTCCCAGTGAATAATTTCCCATTTACAGTTTTGCAACCAATTTGTTTCATGCATAAAAACTTGCTTCACCAAAACTGGCTCTGTATTTATGAATATTGAATTTATTCCTTTTAATTACTGCAAATTTACGTATGACTCAATGAACAGATCTGATGCCTCTCACTTCCCATCAAGTTTTCCATGCCTTTGTTTTGCCCACATTTTTTCCTTTCTTCTTTTTCCAAGATATCTCATTTGAGACTTTGGAAATCTTTCCAAGGAGTTTATGTCTGGTTGAGGTGGAGGGAAAAGCAATTCCAAGAGATCGAGTCTGAATAAAATTGAAGGCAGCATAAGTAACAGAAGTTCTGTATATTGACACACCACTTTAAAAAACTCAAAGTGCTCAGAGAGTCACAGAATCATCTAGATTGGAGAAGATCTCAGATTCTTAAGTCCAACCTCTGACTGAACATCATCACGTCAGCTAGTTCACGGCTCTAAGCATCACATCCAGTCATTTCTCTTGAACATCTCCAGGGATGGGAACTCCACCAACCACCCTGAGATGTCCATTCCAATGCATAAGAATCCCCTCTGTGAAGAAGCTCCTCCTGATGTCCATCCTGAACCTCCCTGGTATAGCCTGATGCCATTTTCTTGTCTTATCGCTGGCTGCCTGTGAGAAAAGGCCGATCCCCACCTTGTTACAACCTTCTTTGAAGCAGTTGTAGAGAGTCGTAATGTCTACCCTGAGCATCTTTTTCTCCAGGTTAAATAACCCCAATTCCCTCAGCTGCTTCTCACAGGAATTATCTTCTAGACCCTTCAGCAGCTTCATTGCCCTTCTCTGGACATGCTCCAGCACCTCCATGTCTTCCTTGCAGTGACAGGCCCAGAACTGAACACAGGACCTGAGGTACAGCCTCACAAATGCTGAGTACAGAGGGACAGACACTGCCCTGGTCCTGCTGGCCACACTATTACTGATACTGACCTGGATGCCATTGGCCTTTATGGTCACTTGGGCACACACTGGAACATGTTCATCCAGCTTGTGACCAATACTCCTAGATCCTTTTCCACCCAATGTCTTCCCAGTTCCTGTCTCCAGCCTATAGTACTGCCTGAGGTTGTTATGCCCCAAGTGCAGGACCTGGAACCTGGCTTTGTTGAATCTCATACCATTGGCCTTGGCCCATTGATCCAGCCTGTCCAGATCCCTCTGCAGAGCCTTCCTGCCCTCCAGGTGATCAACATTCCTGCCCAACTTGGTGTTGTCTGTGATCTGTCTGAGGATGCACATGATCACCTCATCCAGATGATAAATAAAGATATTAATCAGGACTGGGTGCAATATTGAGCTCTGGAGAACACCACTGATGCACAGTAAACTGTAAAGCTTTATCAATCTGCTACAATTCTATTCTGGAGGATTTGGGAGAAAAAAAAAAAAAAAAAAGGCAGCACTAAACAGCAGACACACAACTGCCCACCTTCAGCTTGCAATTCAGAAAATATTTCCTGCATGTAAATTAGATAGAGTATTGGGAGGGTGCACAGGAGCACACATACATTCCTCCTCCACCTTAAGAAGAGGAAAAAAAAAAGCAAACCAAAACTGAAACACACCAATCTTAAGACTAATTGCTTTCAAATACATAATTCTGTAGCTTTACTGTAACAAGATGCCCTCCGAACACAAAATTCTTGTGGAAAAGGACTCGTTACCTTACATTGGACAACTCAGAATCATGAGGGATCAGAGCATTAAGACATATTAAGGATACAATCAATAAATGCAGCCTACCCTTCAAAGCAGTTAATAATTTTCCCTCTTCTATTTCAATAAACACAGAAAGATTAATAATGAACAGAAGAAGGTTAGTCTGGCTTCCACTCATAATGCACCAGTTCTGTCTTTAAAAGACCCTTAACATAAGAGTTTTAAATTTCTTTTATAAAATGGAATTTGAAATTTATTATTATAATGAGCAACTAATATTTGACCTTGTAAAACTCCTTATGGGAACCCTGGAGTTAAAATACCAGAAGTACCTAACAAAGTATATTCTGACAAAGAAAGGAAAAGAGTCTTGGTTAAGAACTATATTCAGTATCGCAATCTATTATAAGTAGATAACGGCAATTATGCTTTGACAGCTTAATATTAGCACTAAAAGCTATATGCTGTATGTGTACACTTAATATATATTTATTTAGACATGATTGTAACCATGCTATGTGACAATTCAAAAACCATCAGCGCTTTCTATTATCCAACTTATGGCCAGTTTAGAGCAGTAAATATAGGTCACTGAGCACACAGCAAGAGGACCTAGATGTTATTTGCCCTACAGGTACCTGAATGATTAAACCTTCACCTTAAAGAAGTCATTACCAAGACAAGATAGTGAGGAAAGAAGCTTGGTTTTGTTCTCTGTTCTGAAAAAAGGAATTTGAATTTTCACAACAAAACTTGTTATTGTTGCTTAAACACAAAAACCCTAGCTAATCCAGAGCAACACACATGCTTGGCTAGAGGCTCATGCTAGAGGAGACAAGGTCTGAAACGTCTTTTAGATTGTTATTTCTCTTAGAAGAAAAAACAACGTCCTTGTGAGGGGAAGAGGAGGGGCAGGCACTGATCTCTTCTCTGGGGTGACAGTGACAGGACCCGAGGGAACGGCCTGAAACTCTGTCAGGGGAAATTTAGGTTGGATATTAGAAAAAGATTCCTCCTCCAGAGGGTGTTTGGGCACCGGAGCAGGCTCCCCAGGGCAGTGGTCACAGCACCAGCCTGACAGTTCAGGAAAGGTTTGGACAATGCTCTCAGGGTGTGACTCTTGGGCTGTCCTGTGCTGGAACACGAGTTGGACTCAATGATCCTTGTGGACCCCCTTCTAACTCAGCTTATTTTGGGATTCTGTGAAAAAACCTCAAGGTTGTAACAGGTCTTGGTTAACTCCACAGAAAGTCTAATGATAATATTATGCCTCTGCATAAATAAACTTCTATTTCTACATTTTAAAAATAAATAAAATTTAAGAAACTTTAAAAGTTTTAACTAAAAGCTTTTAATTAATTTTTTAGACAGCTATTCCAAAATGAGAAGTAAAGGCAGAGTGAGCATCAGAAAACTCCTCCAAGCTTCTATGATACTTAATTTACATTGAAAGAAACCCTAGTAAAGACAAGTTAGGGG
Organism: Notiomystis cincta; assembly: GCA_013398075.1. NCBI lineage: Eukaryota > Metazoa > Chordata > Aves > Passeriformes > Notiomystidae > Notiomystis > Notiomystis cincta. The sequence continues at coordinate 44,872 of VZRX01011761.1, read as the reverse complement.
TGCTTAAGAGATCTCTGTGCTTCAGCCCAATTCCTTTTAGATAGGATTTTAACTCCACTCAGGCTGACTTTGAAGCAATACTAATAAAGGGAAAATTATATCCATGAAAGGTCATAATCATTGTGTATTTGATGTTGTAAACCCATTTTCCAACTGAGCATTAACATTATACAGAAACTGCCTTTATACTATTCCTTACAATCAGTAAACATGGTAGGTTTTTTGCATAGCATTTAATAAAAGTTTAGAATTTGATATCATCACTGGAAATAACTTCGCTAACAACAAATGTGAGCACCACACTAAAACATACTCAGTGGTAAAGAAAATAGAGTAACCTGCCACATACACAATCCCAAGAAGGCATCATCTCATTCAGAAGCAGAACAGATAAGCACCGCAATGATAAAATACTTTTTTCCTAAATTAATGAAGCAAAGCAAAAAGCAAAGTGGAACGAAACCTTTTCCACCATCTACACATTGAAAAGTTTTAAGGTGAAAAGCATTCCAGAGGAGGAGGAAAGCTGGTTCTTCAACCATGGCTAGAAGAAATGAGGATTCAAATGTCTTCTAAGAGCTTCAATTATCAACTAACTTTTACACAAATAGTGTGCTGTACCCAGTCAGAAAATTGTTTCCCAGCTTTTTGAATTGAAAAATACCAAAAAATGTAATTAGAAGAAATGTGGACAAAAAGCTAAAGCAGACAAGAAAGAGCATATGAAGGCTCACAACGCCTCTGTGTATTTACTTACTGGTAGTAAAAAGAGTTGCTGTATGAAGACTGAATAAAAATTAGAGAATTTAGTATGATTACACTTTGCACAGGTATACACCAACACACTTACATCTAAGCATATCAAAAGATATCTAGCAGTAAAATGGAGAAAAAAAGAGCTGTAGCTTATTCAACAGAAAATGTATTATTGATTATTTTCCCACTGTGCTGAAGACATTTGGAAAAAAATTAACCTATGTAACACTGTTTAAAAAAAAAAAAAAAAAATTCTATCTATAACTCTACAAGTAATGCAAAGTGATCTCTCAGTCATCTTGTTATCCTAAAGGCAGAACCAGTCACCCTAAATGCCATTCCTGGCACACTTCCATAGCTTCCTCCCAAATGGCAAACTATATATATTTTCAGAGCTACCTATAGCAATGACTCGCTATTTTTACCATTTAAAAAAAGGGCTCTCCTCATAGCATCTTCATCACTGTACTTTATTTTTTACAACTATAATGCTAATTGTAATGATTCCATATGAACATCAGTCATCTGAAGTTGTTCCTGTTTCTCATGGCCAGAGATTCTAGCACACACATTTGCACCAGACCTGCTGCATGAGCAATGGTAAAAAATTTCAGTGAGCACTTAGAAGGCAGTCAGGGGCATCAGTCCATGGAAGTCCAGGAACAAACACAGACAAGTTGCCATGAGACTGGAATCTAATGACATATATGTGGAAACCACAGAATGTTACATCAGTTTAATTCCACCCACACTAGCCAATCGTATGATTGACTAAGTCAACACGAAAGCAAACTTTGCAAAGCATCTGTGTAGGTTTTATCCCTGGGTAACTTGAAGCAAAAGCATCCAGCATGTCTGTACTTTGACACAAAAAAAACTAATGAGGAATAGTACATATGTTTTCTGCATTGTAGAGTCCTCTCCATTCAATTCTGGAATAGTTTCTCCATTGACAATCAGGAAGTTTTATCACATATTTGCAGATAAAATGTCAAAGTGTTAGGCAGAGAATTAGCGATGGCAACCACACTTTTTATACCAATGGTTAACATTCAAGGAACTCATCCAAAACATAGGACCACTTAACATCTGTCTTCTCTGAGGGACAGACCACAAGTCTTTAAGCAAACATCTGCAACAAGTAGCCCTTGCTGAACATCCCAGTCTGTGCTCAGATGTGCAGCTGTGGTCCAGTCTGGGTCCATGGGGCTGGGCAAAGCATCACAACTGGTCCACAGCTGTCTGCAAAAAGCTGTCCAAGTTAGAGCTTGCAGAAGATGGGACCACCATTTGGCTGCTCTGCTCTTCTGGGCTGACCAAATCTCTTGTGTCTGTCACGACCTTTTTTGTATAAATAATCAAATATTCAACAGAGTCTGGCATCTAAGTGGGTCGGATTGAAAGTGAGTATGATGAACACTGAAGTAACATTCTCATGACATTTAAACAGAGGGAAAATACCATCATCATCCTCTACCCTCACCCCACAATATACTCACTAATAAATCAATACACCCTATGGGCAGACAAATAGAGCATTCTCCTAGAAAGCTGGTGGAAAATGACATTTACTTGGTTTCTCGTGTCCTGAAAAGGAAACATGAGAATTGTCTGCACTATAAGCTCCTGAAAATGGGATGTTTTCTTCAATAAGAAAATTCTGAAAAAAACCTGGGAGATTGTCACTTCAGTAAAACTTAAATGGAAAACAAGAACACAGTAGGAGAAAACTGAATTCTTTTGAGAACAAGTTCATTCTCACTACTTCCCAATTTCTGGTTTAGCCACCATGCTGAAAACTCAATTGCACTTAACCTGTCCTTGAATTCCCCATGAAATTATAGCCAGTTTCTAGCAGCCACATCAAGTGACTTTAAAAGGAGCAAGAGATATAGGTAATTCCTGGGTAAAATTCTATTCCATGAACAGACAATATGGGAGGAACAACAAATTTGTAATTGGAAAAACAATTTTATGACACCAAGGCCTTAGAGCTGAGATATTGAAGTCCAAAAGCTCATGTTGCAAGTATAACTGAGTGGTATGGTTAGGTGTCAGCTGTAAGCGTACAAATGAGAATATCCACAGAACTATTTAAGCTCATAAACCAATTCTCTGTCTCTGTGTATACTTAGAAGAAAAAAACCCAGAAGCCAATAGCTTACTGTGGTAAATGCAAAAACTTTCTAAGTTATTGACTGCCCTTCTTTTGAACAAGTCTGTGATATGGTCAATAATGTTAATTTTTAAAGAAGGATATAAGCCCAACATGCTCTCCCCTCTGCATGTACATCTTATTTTTGTGTAATATTTCTTATGATTCCTTTGCTTTTCCTCTTGGCTTTTCTACCACCATTCTGATAGATTGTACTTCTGCATCGAAGCTGTTTAAAAAAAGCCCTGAACTAACAGTGTTAATTTAATTTAGAGATGGCAAAGAAAGAACACTATTAAAAGCCACAACCACAGGGGGAAAATGTTGCACTCTTGGTTTTAAAGAGCTTTGGCTTTACACTCTAATCCCAAGGTTTTCAGCAGAAGACCTAGAAACATTGGTGCAACTAAGATGAGTGTTATGACACACAAGAATTCAGGTTCAAAAGGAACCACCTGGTTCATTCAGTTCACCACAACTGCAATAGGTACTTAATCCTGAAAGGTCAACACAACATCCATCCATACAAACTGGAACATTTCTAATGCATTATGACATTAAAAATCTTTTAAAATAATAGAAGCTATTTTAAAAATGTAATGATAGTGTCAAAGAAGCAGCACACACAGAACTCTGCACAAGCAAGTAGGCCAATGACCTATATTTCTGAAGCGACCGTTTAAGTAATTTATACTTAATTCAGAATTCTAAATAAGACTAAGAACTATTTTAAACAACTATGTTTCAATTACATAAGACAATGGTAGCAAAATTAAAACTTAGATTTGATCCAATAACTATCACTAGGTCTGCTAGTGTGGAGGAGGTGATAAATACCCACTTTCAGCTTTGAATTTCTTGTCTTTTCTCTGTGTTAAATCCTCTTATACATTACAAAAAATCCCAGTTTTCATTTTCTCTGTTCTGCCTACAGCTACCCCACCTCTGTGTTTCCCATCTGTCTACTCCTTTCTTGTTGTTCTTCAACGAAATAACTCCTTAAAGATCTGTCTTGGCTCTGTTTGCCAGTTTAACTTGGCTAGCTCCAACACTAGGCTAGAAAGCTGCAGGTAACCCAGCTGCTTGGTCTCCACTAGGCTGTCAAGCAGTCTTGCTACAGCTTTCTTAACTAAATCTGTCTCCAGTTTCAGATTACAGGCTTTAGGTATATACCTCTTTCGAGCATGAATGTTTATTTCTAACCAACTCAGTACTCAATATTGTAAAATAAAATAACCCAGTACATACTTCAAATAGCAATATTAAGGAAGACTCTCTTACTCTCCCATCTCGCTCTGCTCAGTATTTGATTCTTTTAATGGTTCACTATCCCATCTCTGAGGCCCAAGGGCATTCTCCCTGCTCAGCATCTCTATCCATGCTTTCAGAAATTCAAATAAACAACAACTCTGATAAAATATCTTTTCAACACCAAACTTCAGTTGAACACTGAAAGGAAAACATTAAACTCTGGTTACAACAATTTGTGTAATTTCTCAGTTACAAACTGAGCAGTATATAGAAGTAGCTGTCACAGTGGCTGATGTTTTATTCTCTGTACCAAATCTTGGATGAAACTACAACTAGATAAGATATTTTATATTCCCAAATATTTATATCCCTCAAGGATATAAGGAGTCAGTTTCTATTCTTTCAACCGACAAATCTGTTCTAAAGAGTAAATTATCAAGTTCCTTGCAGCAAAGGCCAAACTGAATTAGTCCAAGAAAACTATGAACAGAGATCTTCCAGTTACTTTATTTACCTAATATACAGCAAACCTGGCAAAAATGGGACATGAGTCAAAGGCTGATAAAGGCATTTCCAGGGAAGAGATTGCAACACTCAGCACTGAAGCACATGTTGCTTGAAATGTAAACACAAATCCAGACCTGGCGACCATTGTGTCTGCTTCACTGTACACATTACATCAAAAAAGGAAGGTAATTAAGTATATTCTGTTATTCCAAGATGTATTCCAACTGTCCATCTTGGGCAGTTTGGGGCACAGCTAAATTGCAATGCCCACAGTAACTTAGCCTTACTAAACAGAAACTTCTTCTGTAATGACTTTTTGCTGCAACTAAAACCATTATTGCTTCACAGCCATCAGGAATAGGCAAAAATTACAGTTTATCGTCATCACAATTTGTTTTAAACACAGTGGCAGAAAAAGTTGCTCCCCAATGCTTGGTTTTGTGCCTTTGATGATTCCCGACTAAATAAATAATTGCACTTGACCCTACTGAACTGCATAATCTTCCTGATCAGACTGTTTGAAATGTGACATCAAACACAGCCAGGCAGTCCTCTCCCTAGTCACTTTGTTGCCTACTGAAATTACCAATCATACTGTATTGTTCTAATATAAACTACAAAGAAAGAGAAAACCTGGTCTCAGATCTGGGCAAAACCCCAGGAATAAATAGTGAGTCACATGTGAGGGTTCTTGCAATACAAATATGCAGCTTTTCAATGTCTGCCACAAAGTAATTTTATTTAGATCTGGAATGCTTCTCCTTATCATAAGTGATAAATTCTGCTCAAGTCAGGATATCTGCTATTTCTTCCTTACTCATAATATGCTGTGGCAGAAAAACAATAAATGCATTCAAAACCATTCATTGTCTTAAAATCCATGTTGACTGATACATATGAATATGAGGTGGGGGAGCTGAAAGAGGGCAAAGTTTTACAGAATGGCAATTTAAAAGATAAAAAAAACCAAACCAAAACAACAAAAAGTTCACTTATTGAATAGTTAGTCTACAGAAAATTGTAAGCATAGATAACATCTCTAACCTTTAATCATGAACATGTGTATCAAACACCTGTGTATTCCAAAACTTACTGCACAGACCTAGAACATGATTGCTCTGTACAAGAAGACTTAGAAAAAAAATTGGACTAATATTTGAATAATATGACTGCCAAAAGGAGAAGAGGTTAGCTTTGCTTGAAAACATTAGTAATTTGAACATTTAAGAGACGAGAGAGGCCTAGATCAGTTTCCTCTACACCTTGAGAAGACTGAAGCCTGCAATTATCGCATCCAAACAAAGTATCCCAACCACAAGTCTATGGAGCAGCCTTGGGGAATCAATTTTTAAATCCTTCCTTGAAGCTCTGTATGTGGGGAGAATGGCTGAGGTCACTTGGCTTGTTCAGCCCAGAAAACAGGAAACTGAGGGAAGATCTCATTGTGGTCTATAGAGGGTCACACACTGATCTCTTCATTCTCATGACCACTGATAGGACCTGAGGAAACAGCATGAAACTCTGTAAGGGTACCCAGCTTAGGCTGGGTATCAGAAAAGGGTTCTTTATTCAGAGGGTGTTCAAACCCTTGAACAGGTACCCCAGGGAACTGGTCACAGCACCAAGCCTGGCAGGGTTCACAAAGCATTTGGAAATGCTTTCAGACACATGGTGCCATTTTTGGGGTTACCAAAATACAGGGCCAGGAGTTGGCCTCGTTGATCCTTGAGTTGACCCCTTAAGGGTCACTTCCAACTCAGGATATTCTATGATCCTATATGACAAGCAGAATATTCAGCTGTAAATGAAAGGTCTTTTGTTCTGTCTCGCTGACCTCAGTATGTGTGTGCATTTCCTTTGCAGCTTGTATTTTAACATAAGTATTTGTACATACGTATCCAAATAACGTCTCATCCAATAACATTCAGTAAATGCACGTTTTCTGGGCAGATGTGTGATGTGCTAGAACAGTAGCAGAGTCACCGAGTTTTACCTCCTATGCTTTGAAAGTTTTAACATTATTTAAAAAAAAAACACAGCAATTGGAAAGAGTCCATGAAACTTTCTCATTTAGTCCAAAAATAATCACACTTTTCTGAGAGTCATAGAACATTTCTTCTGGCCATTAGCTGTACTTCCAGCAAGATGCACACACTCAAAGGGAGCAAGTGATATGTCTAAAAACCTAAGTGACTAAATCACCCTAAAATACCAAAGGCATTCACACACATCCAGTTGGCAGACATTGAAACATGGCATAAAAAATTACATTGTATACAATTTTAATGTCCTGAAAAATTCATCCTTCTAAGAAATATCTTAATCTGACTAAGACAAGACTGTAACCAGCTATTGTATTTGTTCATACTCTACAGCTGTGCTGTGAGAGAACACCTAGGGGGTTTTTTTAAACAGTTAAACCACCTGTTCAATTTATTACAGTATATATCTATAAATAGCCTAGAGCACATGGCTCCTCAAGACAAAAGGTATAAGTGCTTTAATTCTCTGATTACAGTATGAAGTTTGGAATCACCCAGCTCCTTATGGCTACAGACAACAGCTAATCAGTTAATCAAAGATAAGCCTAAACAAATAATTGGATGTCAAAAGTCATTAAACTTACCTGACAGGCAGATATATGTTAAATATTCACCCTGACCCCCAGTAGCTAGAAAAGGAATCTTTTTTTTTGTTCTTCTTTTCACTTGAACAGCTCCCAGCATCCTTTCATCATGTGGGGCAAAAATCTCTTTGCTGATTGCAGATTTGGCATTCATTGTAGATCACAGGTATAGCAGACTGCTGCTCTCTAAAAATAAAATCATAAATATAAAACAAGATTAGAAACTCTTAAGTTATATTAAAGTCCACTTAACTTACATGGGCATTAAAAACTGTGACCATCAAAGAAAGTTTTTAATGCCGCGAAGAATTTAGAAAATAATTTCATATTCTTAAAAGCAGAATTTTCAAAGTATTTAAGTGTCTTCAACTGGAGTTGTTCTCCATACTTCTTAAATTTGCTTATACTAGCTTAGCTTATTTTGGGCAGAAGCCATTCACGCTAGCACTTCAGTATGTTGCAAAATCTTCTCAGAGAAACACCCTGTTTAACTTCATGCAGCATAAAAGCTTCATTAATTCCCCCTCTGATAACTGAGGGAAACTCAGACCTGTGTCCCACATACACAGGGAAAGCACTGCAGGGGCATAGGGAAGGAGCACCGTGGTTGTGCTGGCACACAAGAAGTCACGTTTGCAGAAGACTGAGAAAGCTTCAGACTTGGTGAGACTGTTCCTTCAGGAGCACTGCTCTTGGTGACAGTACTTGATTGCACCTCTTGCAGCTTTAGCACCTCATCCCCTCAACTCTGCAATTACTGACTGGGCAACTGCACAGGAAACAGTGTCAGAGACACCATCGGGGTCAACGCAGACAAAACCACACCTCTACTCCTGTGCTATGTAATTCTGACCCAGGTCAGCTCCTCGGTGTGTTTCGTAACGAAACAGCACAGTTGACTTAGGAGAGACATTTGTCTCAGAGAGACATACACATTTGTAGAGGAAAAAATTATTGTAGAGAACAGGGAGGGAGGAGGGAAGCTGCTTAGTCACGTGTGTCCCACAAAACAAACCTCACTGCAGCTTACAGAAGAGCCTAACTAAAGGAGGGAGAACTCAGAGGGGATGTTAACAGGTTCTTTGTGTAATCTATAACTCCAGTTAGTTCTGCCATGAAGTCTTACAGTACATACACAATACATTTTCCATTCATGGAAACTGATGAATGACACCTTTAATTGTTCAAATACAATGACACTCCAATACACATACATTAATTTACACATTTCTGCATTACTCTGACTTGCAAGCTGACAGATCTTGACATCCATTTTGACATCCTTAGTTTTCTTAGTATGAAGAAGATTACACTCAGACCTGAAATACCTGGTAATTCTGCCTGTGGGATCATTTCATATTTGTTGCAATTTAAAATAAATGTAAATAAATTACAGTCAAATTAGATTATGAAATCAAGAGAACCATGGATCAATTAGTTTTTGTGTGCATACTAGCAGCAAAGTGATTCTCTTAACACTTTTGGCCTCAATGTTTTGATGTCACTATTTATGATATTTCCTTATCGTAAAAAAAAATTGGGAAAATTAAAAAAAGTGCATGTTAGACAGCACAATTTAGTCCAAACCGAATTCACCATCTACTAATTTTGGAAAGCAAACAATCCTGTGCCAAAATAATCTGTAACAGTATACATCAGTTAACCAATACAGAGATATTTGAATTCTGACACATTTTTAGCATCAAGTCATTTTACATGAACCTTTGCAAAAGTGAAGAGCCTTTAAATATTGTCTCCATCAAAACAAAAATCCAGACCAATTTCAAAGGAACAAAGGATGCATAGCTCCTGACAAGGCGTGATCTCGTAACTCCCGACATCTTAGCTACCTATCCTTTAACAATGCACATGTCAACATGGAAACAAACTCAAAAGAATAAACTTACATGGTAGTTACTTATAGAAGAGTTGTGAAAGAAAATGTGTTGTTTTCACATTCATCACATACTTCTCTCTCCTTCTGTGTTATAGAAATATTTGCAGAGTACATCATAACAGCATTTAAACTGTTGGGACATTGCAACTAGCTTTTGGGTTGAATTTAATTTATTGTTTTTTTAATTCAAGGCCACTGATAATGACTATGGATTTAAACACACAGACCTTCTCCTGATTGAGATAGAGACTGATAATCTTGGCAAAACCCAGACCTTCATGTGCGTAAAGAATTTTCAATTAATAGCTTTTTGGGAAAACACAAAGAAATGCTGTCAACTTAAAATGATCTGATGCTGTTAATTCTGCAACTGAGTTGTTGAATAGATGTTTTCAGATATTTTCTTAATGTTCACGGACTGTAAAATAAAATATGACTTCAAAGATTAGTCAGGGATGTAAAGGCTTCCTGGATCTTTTTCTTATCTACGGTATCATAAAATGTTAGTGGTTTATTGCTGCATGCTGCTATTGGCTTTGTCATTAAGCTGGTTTTATATACATCTACCAGAAGCTGTACACACAGTAGACACCTGGACTTTGACTGGAACCTCCAACTAAAGCATGGACTCCTTGGCTTCAGAGATAGTGATCCTTCTGTTCCCAGTACTTGGGCTGGCAACAGCTTCAGATGCCATATTCAAACAACTAATCTAACACAGTGTACACTTGACACAACTGCCAAATCTGATGTGAAAACTGACACTAACACAAACCACAGAAGCCTATTTATTTAAAGAATAAAGTAACTAACTATGCCTGTGCACAAAAAGAGTTCTGAGATTGAGATGTCAATGTAGTTTAGATGAAGTTGTTTTTCATAGGTCAAAAAATCAGCAGCTGAATTCAAATAAGCAACCTTCTCCCTATGTAGTAGTAGATGTATGCAAAAGATTTTTGCTTAAAGTAAAGCCTTCCAATGCTCCTTGTTTTCACAAGTGGAGATAATACAATCTCTGGCAAGTTTTACTGGGAAAAAAAAGGAGAAAGAAAAGACTTTCTCAAGGAACATGAGTAAGTCTCATTTTTTCCCATTCTCAAAAAAAAAAATCCCTCTTCTTATTAAAAAAAAACCCAAGCCACTGCCTGTACATGCACAACTTCATGTTGTATTATGCATATTTTTTGCACAATAATGTTTTCTCTTGGTGCTCATTCCAGACAAATTCAAACCATCAGCAGTTTCCACTCATGGCCCATATGAACTCATGCACTGGAACACAAACTTTTTCCTCCCATTTGTACTCAATTACAAGTAAAATGCCTTAAAGAAACTTTACTGGAGGATCTCTGAGCACACTGATAGAGTGCATTACTGTTTGTAACATTAACCCCTCTGAGTAGGGGGGATTTAAAGGTTTCAGTAAACCTAAGAGTCCAGAAAAAGAAACCACATTTTCTACCTCACATGCTCTGTTCCACATGTTTACTTCCACTCAAATTATAATAATGATGCTCTTGGCTAAACAAAGACCCCATTTTCCTTCTGCAATTTTTCACTCCATCTATTACAGCATTATGGAACAGGATGTCAGCATTTACACTGTGCCCCCAGCACACAAAAAAACCACAGAGGGGGAAAATTCCTGTGTGGATTTGAAAAAGTGCCTGCAATGCACTGCTCATTTGCATCTTCTCACATCTTTCTCTTCTTTAGTTCTTCTCCATTATATTTCTATCACTAAAAACTCCCTCTATGAACAGCTGACTATTCCCTAGAAGTATGTGAGGGGTCAGCAATTAAAGGTAATTTCTTAAAAAGAAGATTAAATAAAACCAAGATAATTAAGCTGAATCCTTAATGGATCCCACATGTTCAGTAACAAGAAAACTGGACTGTTTTCTGGTCAGCCAGAATCTCAGACTGTTTTCAGGCACACAGCCAGCAAATGGCTAATTTATCTTTACACCCGCATTTTTCATAGGACTATGCAAATAAGTGGAAAAAAGGGAGATTTACAGTGTCTTTGTTGAGGATATAGGTATGCAGGCAGAACTTGGAAAACTAATCCTCAGCATTCAGAATCCAAACAGGAGTAAATTAGAAAGGAGAAATGAAATACAAAGCAAGAGATGGAAGAGGACATAATGGTTTCCAAAAAAAGGAAAAAATGTTCAGTATGCTAAATCTTGCTGTTTTCAAGGATCTTTAGTTTAATCACAAACAGGGATGGGCTCACAGGACAGGCTAACCACTGAAATGCTGCCTGCAGTGTGAAATCATCTGAGCAACCAACTATTCTTGGAATAGTAACTCTAGCAAGCACTCAAGTCTGCTTTTAATAAAGCCACTGTCCTGAAAGATGACATCTACTTTAGGAAATCATTGCAAGACACTGTTGCCAAAAGAACAGCTTTTGCTATTGTGACAGTTGCCTGGTATGTATTTTGCTAGAAGTGTTTAAACTGCTTTGAATATTACAGGTCATTTAAATCCTGTATTTGCTGTCATCTCAAATAAATAGCTAGTACAAGTCTAGAAAAAGCAAAAAATAATTTTAAACCCAAGGCAATTAATTTATAAATCTTTAAAAGAACAAATATTAGAACATACAAGTTCTGAAAGTTGCCTTGCAATGTATTTATTAAGCGTAACTTTATCCTAGAGGAATAACACAAAGTTTAATTAGCTCTGCAAACAAGGATCAGATCAATAGACCAACCTTATTCTAAAATGGTCAAGGTAATATCTTTAAAACGCTTGAACATAAAAAGAATAAATCACATCATCTTCTGTCATCCTTCTAATTTCAAATCTAACTTTGCTTGACAGATACCTAGTTAAATTAGGACAATATCAGTAGCCACTGCAGCAGCCAGAAAAATTCTATTACTTCCTACTAGCATGGGTTTATGACTTTTAGAAGTATTTACTGGAAAAAAACTCAATCATTCTCCATAGTTATTTACAGGCTGTCACATTTCCAATTTACTTTTCCAAATAACCTCTCAGCTATTACTGGTTCATTTAAATAATGTATTAACTCCAAAATATGAAAATTATGAAATTGTAACTGTATTTGTAGCAGTTCAAACTAGAAACAAGAACATATGTAATTACAAAATAACCTGCCCAATCAAGCTGAACTGGACATAAAAAGACTTCAGAGAGCAGCAGCTCTTAAACATAAATCTTTCATGCTATGAAGTGATGTTTTTCTGTCTTTTAAGTGAAGCCTACAGAGGTTTTATATTGTAGCCCACCTAATCCAAGATCAACACTGTAAATTAGAAATACAAGCCTTCTTAACTTTGTTTTTAATCAAGCAATAGTTTGATTTTGGGAATTTAGCAGCACTGTTTGCTGAAACTTCAAAGCAGCCTTGCCTGAATCACTCACTGAATCTCTCAAAAGTTCCTAGAATAAGCAAAAGAAACAGGAAAGACTATACTGGCTACCACACTGTGTGGCCCGAGAAGATGTGATGGTTTTTTGTCAGGGAAAAAAAAAAAAGAGAGGAGAAGTGCACAGTAATAGGATCTTACAGTCGGACAGAAGCAATAAATACCTCAATGCTTGACACATTTCTTCACCTGAGGCAGGCAGCCTGTGGCCCTGAGCAATTCCTATAACCTTTTATTACAGGGGAACGTGAGTTGAATTGTATGCAAGCTGTATAGATCTACAGATTTAAAGAGATAAAGAGCTCTGAATTGAATATGTATTTATAAAGAGGCAATAAAAATAAGGGATGCAAAAAAGGAAGGTACCTTTGAGTTTACATCACCTGTAACACAAACCTTTAAAAAAAAAAACACCTAAAAGTTCTGTACATCTTTCTCCTGCACCCTGCAAAAAACCCAAACATCTACTTACAAAGACAGATTATCAGGGACATCACAGAAATCCCACAAATGGACAAATGAGAAGTCTCACTTTCATGTGGAAGACAGAGCAGCTGCTTTCATTTCCGCGCCCTGCTCTGCTGAGTGAAATACATACATAGAGCATCGTGATAAGGAATATCTGTACTTCCTCAAGTCAGATGCAGCAAAAGCAGAAGATGCAGTATCACTTGCTTCTTTTGAGACTGTGCCCCTAAACTGTCTCCAAATGGTACAGAAAATTAAGTAGGAGGAAGCATAAGAAGGCACCAGAGACATACTGAGCAATTGGTTACTATATATTCCAGGTCATAAAGCTTTTTCTTGTTCTGAAAAGAAAACAGTAATTCCAGATCTAGAAGCTCATGTCCTAGTAAACAGTATCATGGATCCCATAAGCATTTTCTTAACTGCCAAAAGCCAGCAGTGTTTCCTAAATGTGCCCTCCCCTGGAACAGATATGAAAAGCTGGAGGTGTTTCTAGGAGTTTGCCCCAGGGAGGCAGAGGCATCTCTGTAGAGGTGGTACAGCCCTCTCCAGGTCTTTCTGAGTGAAGAGCAATAGCTGGAGACCCACTCAGGTTCCCCTTGTAAGAGTCCCAGAATCTGAAAGTCACTATTATTTTCAGAATGTAAGAATATGAAAATAAAGATGGACAACACCACATTAAGCAGCACCACCCAATCCACAAAACTGTTTACCAAATATCAATCAAGAACTTCTTGGGAAGACTGTGCTGGAGTCATCCTTTTGAAACAGGAACATTTTGTATCTCACAGAGATTCACCAAGAAATTTAGGAACTGCTAGATGTATAGCAAAGCCACAGAGAAACCAGATTTGCATTTGCAGAAATTTGCCCTCAGGACACTGGGACATTCACAGCAGTAAAAACTACTATTTTTGCATGACAACACTGCAAATCAGAGTCTTAAGAGGTTAGCTTAATTCTTATGACCTTTCAGAAGTGTTTAGATCTTAAGATCAGTTGTTATACCTAACCTTAAACTTCCATTTGCAGAAGGGACTGTTAGTTTCTTCTGCCATTCCTCAAAGATTTCTTCCTCCAAACACCTCACCTCTCTAGACTTTTTCCCATTAGCCTGCAACTTTTCTGAAATGCAGTCCTCAAATCTGTACTCGCAGCTGCACCGACGGCACCAGAGTCAACTGAAAGAACTCCTTGGCTCTGGAACAGGCTCCCCAAGTAAGTGGTCACCTCATCAAGCCTGTCAGAGTTCAAGGAGCACCTGGACAACGCCCTTATCATCTGGTTTAGTTTTAGGTAGCCCTGTGAGGAGGAAGGAGTGAATACTCCTTATACAGCTACTGCCATATGTAGTCAGCAAGAGACAGGAGCTCCAGTTCAACATCTATCATGCTCTTCAAAGACATTTGACATCTGAATAACTAATATTACAACTTAACAGGGCATTTTTATACTTACTGATTTAAGGCTATTTCTCCTACTGTACAGTAGTTTTACAGTCCAGTTCTGTCCTTTAACACTTGCAGTTCTCTAGACGGACACCCACCAAAAGTCAGGAGGTACATTCTGTGTGTCATCCTTTGGACAGTTAAAATTGTTTGAGACATAACATAGCCTTCTTTCACTCCTCCAGGAAGAACTAGAAAGATACCAACTCCTTAGAATACACTTCTAAATCATTTCTGTGTTCCTACATCTTATGCTACTTTCATGTGAACTTAATCTCCTTAGTTAACCCATGACTAATACCACGAGACAGCATCAGAGGCATCATTAAAGCAGTTCCAACTTAAGTCACATGGCCTAATACTTCATCACAAACCCAAAGTGACTGGTTTGAAGTTGCATTTGAGCTATTGCTGCTTGTTCCATCATCTGTTCATATTCTGGCACAGAAAAATCACTAAAAAAATGAAATTAAAAGATACTGGTGAGAAGGAGCAGCCATGTTCTTCACAGGAAGGGGAACTAGTTGAAAGGACTGCAGTTTAGAATATGCAGTTTCTTTCAGTAGTTTGTGTTGTTTCACTTTATGTTTGACCACCTTGAGTACTTGTACTGGCAGAAATTTAGTGATTTCTTTCTATGCTTTTCTTCCTTACGACAGCATAAATGCTTCTGTGGTAGTGCAGTGAACCAGATAAGAATTAATCCAGTTTTAAGCTATCTTGAAAAAAAATAGTGATTAGTTTTGGTTTTACTCAGATCAAGCTCCCTGATAGAGTGCACTCCACAGCTGTGTGTCAGCACATGGGAATGAAGTGTAGGTAATAAGATTAGGGATCCCACGGGCCCCCAGCAGGATCATGAAATTGCACTTTAAAGACAGGACCGAAATGTCACATACTTGCAACAAATATTGAAATCACTCACTGAAGACACGGCATGGAGCCAATCTAGACAAGATTTTTCAAAATCAAAACTTTTTACATAGAACCAAACTTACTAAAAAGTGCTAAAACAGGAGTTCATATGGAGCTTCTCCTTGATTAGAACAAATGGGGCTCAAGACAGTATTAAATTTCTTGGTATACTGACTCCATTATTTGTTGGGTTAAACAGAGGGGTAGTAAAAAGGCAGGTTAAAAGTCAGGCTCTGTTACATTGCTGTCAGAACTGTTGCCTATAAGAATATACAAAACACATGATGCAATGCTATTTCTGCAGTACAGCTCACATAACTACAACACACTAACTCATATCACCTACTCTGTCAAGACATCTCACAGGAACCAGATTCTGACTTATCAGATATAATACTGATAATTGAAAAAAAAACCACATTAAATGAATTCAAAATTTAGTGTACAGGTTACCAGAGAGATAGGTTATTACTACAGTATCAGCTGAAGGTGTTTTAAAGAAAGAAAAAATAAAACCCCACAAAACTGTTTGAGCTAACAGCTGGCACAGAGTACCCTTGCCACTTGCTTTCTCCAACTAATATAATTCAATATGCTCTGAAATCAGGTTTTACAAATCCTCCCAGTTCCATTTCCATTCCTCCTCACCCAACTGATATTGGTACAAACTGCGAATTTCTGCACCTTACAGTCATCCATTAAATTAAATATCCCAAAAGAGAAGGAGGGAACAAAGTCATGTCTCTCAGGCTAAATATTTTCAATTTTCTGAACTGCAACCTGCAACACCCACATCAGGAAAAAAAAATTCCTTTATATTACTTTAATGCTGGGAAAAGTACAAAAGTGTAGTAATACATTGGGAGAAGATGATAAAACATAGATCAAGGTATTAAAGCATTTTATTTCACCCATCTAAGGTGAATCAACATTCCCCAGTAAGTATAAATAGTATTTATTTTCAATCACTCCAAATGCCTAAGAAGAATAACTTACTAGCAAAATGCATAATGCTTTTAAGAATGAAATATATGTGGTTCTGGGGATATTAAAATCTCTGTAAGAGCAGACACACCTCTATGAACTACTACATGAATGTTTTTCTTGAGGGAAAACAAGCACTATGTAAAAGTAGTAAACCATCTGTTGGCAGTGTTCTGATACTTTGCAGCAGTTAAATAAATATAGTTTTCTTTTTGGCAAATAACACAAGCTGAAGACATTTCTGACATACTACATACTTCTTCCCAGGAATCCTCCAGCACTTACAGCATCACTCATTTCAAAATGAGTTCAGCAAAGCTAGTAAAATTGCAGTGTGTTCTACAAACTTAAGAAATTACAAACAAAAATAAAATGGTCTGATCCAGTGTTTTGTTCAAGGGATGTTATCAACTCAAAAATTATTTAAAATATCATCCATGGCATCTAGCCCCCACTATGTTTGATTGCTTAGCTCTGATCTCCTGATAGAATACAGTTAAAAAAACCCAACTGCAAACAGACCTTGTATGTTTGAAATGTATGGAGGTTTGTAGGTGTGCTTTGGTTTTGGGGGTTTTGGTTTTGGTTGGTTGGTTTTTTTTAAATGACTGACTTGTTCAGTCTCACAGAACGCTGAGAAAAACCTAGAAAGGAAACTACTGGCCTTTCTCCTCTCCTCTCAAGTAAGTCCTCCTTACTTATTTTCACAGTAATTTGCAATCAGTGATCAGTGGCAGAATTATTCTACTTTAATAGCTACAAAATTTCCATCAAACATGGAGATGGTAATGCAGAAATTTTGTCAAGTGATAGCCTGTTGGGAACAAGACAGTCTTCTTTCAAAATAAAAATAAAAAAATAAATAAAATACCACTTTCCCCTCTGCACTCCTTATAGAGAACAAGTTGTAACTTCTTGAAGATGGGAAAGATTTCATCAGGTTTATGGATCCAGACAAACCACTAAGTTTTAGATTGGCATCTCTTACAGATCAGTGTGGTATTAATCTATGTATGGGATACCTGTGAAACACACAGTGACATTTTGCAGTTCTATATTAAATTCTGAGAACAACAGTTTTAACAGCAGTGTGAAGGAATAAAGAATTATGGTAACCTAGACAGTCCAAGCAAACAAAACCCATACTTCTATTTCTATTATGTCTTTTTACATTTTGCCAAGAAAGAGAGAGACCAGAATACCTTTAATTGAAGTGAAATTATTAGGAGAATCACATTTGTTTTGCATGTAAGACAATACGAGGGCATGAGAAGGTGGACCAAGGAGTAACACCTACATTTGTGTAAGAAACATCCTATCCAGGGAGCAAGAACACCACAGGACAATACCACACAGACCCCCTGTATCATTCACTTTATCTTTGAAGAGTGATTCTATGCTTATTGCACACACAGCTTAGATTTATGGCCACTAGGCATCTACCCATTTCACATGTCAAAGCAAGAGGGCTGTTTAAAAAAAAAACAAAACCAAAAAAGTAAACAACAAACAAACAAAAAAATAAAACAACAACAACAAGACAAAATATACAGCGTACATCTTCCTTTAGACAAATCCCAGAAGACACCAGCTCAATGTATCAGACACCTTTCCAACTTTAATGTCAACTGCAACTTTACAACGAATAATTTACGCTGTCTCTAAAGAGCAGGCACAGCTATGGACCCTGTAATAACATCATCTCTCAATTTATCTTCACAGGCTTATGAAAAGGTAATTTTAGCACTAAATGCACACTCGATTGATAAATATACATTTTAAAATTGAGTGTCATTTTCAATTTTCCCCTATCAAATTCGTAAGTATAAGTAGCTGACAACATCCACAGCAACAAATCCTCTGCAACAATTCTGTGCCAAAATCAACTTCATACACCCCACATCATATTTTGTGGCCACACCCCAGAAAAAAATGGCATCCAACCAAAAGAACACGCACATATCTCATACAGAATTATGATTTTTATTCCACGAATACATTCTGCACCAACAATTGGAAGGAATATATTGCATCTTTAACTAAGACATCTGAATACAAGGCAAGAGAAAACAACTGATAGCCACACAGCCCTGGTCGTGGTGTGCAGCCTAGAAAACAAATTCATGTAGATACAGGTGTGTTTATCTCAAATGTATCATTCTTTTTCTAGCATAAACAGTTTTATGAAAATCCTCCACCTGTGCAAAACCTAACCACCACTACACAACAGTAGCAACTTATACAATTGCTCAAGGACAGAAATTTCCAGTTACAGACAGGAATACTGTTTCACAGAGAAATAAATCTAGTCCTGTCCTCAACCAAAAGAGACTTTTCAGTAGTGGCTTATGCCAGACAAACTGAGGGATGCTACCAAATGAAGGGGTCAACATCCTTCATCTTCCAGAATTGTGCTGATTCGTTAGAACACTCATCCTATACTAAAATTTGCAGCTGCACATTAGTATCAACACAGTGAGACTGTGGGAGGAATATGCACTACTCTTGGCAGTAATCTACAGTTCACTGTGTTAATTCATTCTTCAAACCTCACCCTCATCTCTGCACATTCTTTTAGAACCAAACCCTAAAATGATATTCTTAGACTACTGTTGTCTCTGAGATGAGGTTAGGATTCAAAATTAATATATCCTGTCACAATGAACTTTCAGAATCCTGCACACCTTTTATCTTTTTCTTTCTTTACTCAAGGACCCATAATCTCTACTAATCCTAACACGATACTTTATTAAAAACTATTAAACTACTTTGCCTTTGTGGACCAACAATCAACATAAACAATTACAATCAATTCTGTAATTCAGTAATTAACTGTTTACATACAGCACCCAGAAAATTTTGTAAGTACATCTTATCAAGTGGTCTTTTTGCTACAGGCTTTTCCTTTCATATATTTTGCAGGTATAGTAACAAAAGCATAAAATTCATAAAAGGTGGTATCAGTAGCATTATCTCCAGACTTGTAACTCCTCAAAATCACCCATCTAGAAATCAGCTATGTTAAAAGAGAATGGCTAATCTAATAACATCAATGATCCAAATCAAGCTTCACTTTACCCTTTACTTTTCATTTCACACTGTCAGTAGGTAAATAAACATGACTTTATAACCTGATATTTGGTCATTCATTAGACTAAATCACTATAACAATTTACTTCAAATATATTCATTTCATAATGGCTAACGACACAGGCAAAGAAACTTAAGAATTTACACAGGTGGCTTAAATTCACAATACACATTTCCCAGCTTCCAACACAAAATATGCTTGCATGTTTAAGGTATGTAAGGACTTACTAAGACAAACAATGTACTTTGAGAAACTGACATTAAGGCTTATTTCTGTGCCTTGTTGATCCACATTGAAAACAGCACTTTGCCAACATTAAGTACGTAATAAACAAAAAGCTCACTGCACCTGCCTTAAAGGACTAGCTATCCAGATAGGCACCACAAGCACAGGCACAGGAAAGGAAAGATGTAGGTGAAACAAATATATGTCTGTCAAAACAGTATGGGTACAGTCAAGAAACTTGAGAGTAATCCCAGCTTCCAGTGAAGAAGGAAGGGGAGACATAGAAAAGATCTGTTGAAATACCAGTAAAACTCAAGTATAATAATTCCAAGCAGAAGAGGCCCTTGATTTAGAAGCAATTGGCAAGTGACACAGTAATGAACTATTTTCCCACAACAGATTAAACAAGATGTCTCCACATTCTAAACCAAAGGGTAAAACTTCTTTAACTCATACAACATAGCCATCTCCTAGCAGGAGAGCAGAATGAACCCAAATTCTACCAGAAGAAACAAACTGAGTATAAGCTATGATAAAAAGGAGAGGGACAAAGCCTCACTTCTCAAAATGCTATGATGACATCAGAAGAGAAACACACTGCACTAAGAGTACATATTTTGTCATTCTGTTCAGCCACCACAAGTCTCTGCTCACGCACTGAGAAGATGTTTCATCAGAGAAGGTAGATTGGCCAAGCTCAATTTTCCACCTTGGCTCATACCACTCACCTGCTTGTGCTTCATGTGCCTACACACTTCATTGATAAAATGCAAGAGCCTGCATCTTGCAACCAGAATGGGAGAGGGGGAGATGTAGGGTGCATATTCTATCTCTCATTACTCATCCTGTTGCCTTCATGCCATATCTCAGCTGTGATGCCCTGCATGCCCTTGCAGCATCTCACTGGCAACTTTGGTTCTCTACACTCTGCTCAACAAAGAAGAAAGGACAGCAAAAAACACCAGTAAAGAAGGCTGAATCTTTAGACTACCCAGTGGAGATGAGGAAGTTTAGAATTACTTGCTGCAGCATGCAGATATAGTCAAGAATATGTAGGGGTATGCATTATATGCTTTGGTCTGATCCTTCTTAACTGCATTTTAAAGTGAGAAGACTTTCTCCAGAAAACCTGAGGAACTCTACTTCTGTCAGACACTGATACAATACGTTGTATTGTAATTGGCATTTATTCTCAGAGTTTATTATCTGAGTAAGAAGTGAAACAGTGGTAGTGGACAGTTCAGTGAGTAAGTCTGTGTAGAGTTATTACATAATTTTGTTTAATAAATAATAACTTGCAATTTCCAGGCAAATGAATTGCAAAGTGGAGAGCTTCACTGAATGTTATCTTTATTTAAGGACTTTCAAGTCAAAAAAGTAAACCCATTGTTCAAGGCTATTGACTTAAAATGGATTCTACTTCAAAATGTTTCTTTTGGGTAGGTAAAAGGATACATATCCCCACTTCTATGCTTTTCATTCAGGTACAAGAATATGAAAGTAATTTTTAGTTCTCCTTCAAACTGACCTCTAGGCTGAGACTGTGTGAAAAGGTACAATTCTCCCATCTGAGTGTAATCATAGATGCTTGGAGCCAGGAAAAGAAGGTTTCTCCTAAGGACATGAGCAAAACACACCAGCACAAAAGATCCAAACCCAGCCAGGAAAGAGACAGTTCATTCTTCTCTGGCAATGGATATGAAATCGAGTAGTGGAAGAAGGCAGCACAATCCCTGACTAGGTTTCAGAGATTCAAGAGGATACTTGCAGAAATCTGTTCCCTTTCCAACACTGAACTTAATTTATAAAATGCCAAACCTTGACTTTCAGCATGTAAGATTTTTTTTACTGAGATTTTTTTCCACATATAGTGTCTAAACAAAACAAAGCTGCTGCTTCAGAACTTGAATTGCTTGTTTCTTTTACTGTAGAAACTCGTGTGCTAGTGGAAGCCAAGGCCCTCCAGTCAGAAGCTCTGAAGGTGGTCCTCACAGGCCATCCTATGGAGTGTGGGTGTGTGTGGTGAAATCCAGGACTGGGCTTTACCAAGCTGGACTACAGCTATGCTAGGGGCTGGCTAGGTAAGGGAATGACAGAAAGACATGGGAAGCAGCT
This sequence comes from Notiomystis cincta, assembly GCA_013398075.1. Classification (NCBI taxonomy): domain Eukaryota; kingdom Metazoa; phylum Chordata; class Aves; order Passeriformes; family Notiomystidae; genus Notiomystis; species Notiomystis cincta. Next base: position 23,030 of record VZRX01011761.1, on the reverse strand, counting down.
CACTCTAGTGCCCTAATAGCCTTGCCAAGGACAAAAGTAATTGCTCATGCTTCAAAAGCCTTAGGATAAGCCTTCTTCCTCAATTTCTATGCATCTGTCTCTAAGACATATTAATATATATAAGAGAAACTTTGAAAATTAAAACCCCCATAGAAAATCACACCCTAAAGAGGAAATAAGACTATGCGAGGGCCTAGCACTAACAAAGGGAGTATAAGAGCCCACTGCTTAATGAGACTGTCACATAGAGAATCTCAAAGTGGGAATAGGAGATTACAGAGAGACATGCAGACAGGGCCACTGACCACTATGGTAAGAGAATATTTCAGAAATGAGGGATCTAGCAGCTAAGGTACAAATATTAGATTCTTTTAAGGGACTGAGATTGGATCATTTTCCATACAAATCAAATTTAGAGAATTTTATGAAGTGTCAGGAAGGAAAACTCAAGTGCAAAGTGACTGTGCTAACATGATTGCATGCATTTCTGCCAACAAAATTACTCATTGTTCTCACCTTAAAAACTACAAATCTAGAGAATACAGATACAATAGTCTTGCTAGACAGTGTTCAAAAACCTACTACAATGCCTACAAAAGTTAGAAGGAATTAACTGAAGTACAGCGTCACTTCAATTTCTTCTTGTAAATAAATCGTAACTCAGCTAGATAAATAAACTGACATTTCATAAATAAAACCTCAGAAAAGACAAGTACAGAAGAGAACAGCTTCATTTTCAAAGACTATTTTCCATCTCCTAGTGCCATAACACTGCTTTTCAAGTAATTTAAAATCTGATTTTCTTTGAAACATTTCTAGACTACTTTCAGTCAGTTTTCCCTCAATAATGGTATTTATCCATATATAAATTTAGGCCAAAACTGAATTAGCAACAACACACTGTTCCTCACCACTCCTGACATTCTTCATTCCCTTTTATCACATTCAGATTGACAACTTTTACCAGTATAGAAACTTTTGTACAAGTCCCTTCGATCCTTTTAGTGGGGAATAAAAGGAAATTGCTCTCCGGGAGGAGAGTTCCTAGTATCATAAAGGCATACAAGTAAGTGGCCATGTGCAGGAGTGAAAGGAGGGTTAAGTTTTACTAACTGCAAAATATATTTTTTTCTTTCTGGAAAGCACAGTGAAAACCCTTAAGTCTTCTGGTGATCTCATTGCGCTGAGACCAGCACAGTTCCCAAACCAATGACTCATTCCAGTACCAGCAAAAAAACTGCTGGAGAGACAGATGTTTTGTTTATGAATTAATTCCTTCAGCCTTTACTTTGTATGCAAAAGATAAAGCATGACAGTCATATTCCTGCATTACTCTTTTCTAAATACTATTTTGTGAAAACTGAAATGGCAGTGGATGTTGGTGACACTTGAATACCTTATTTAGGAAAAAGAACTTTTCTGCCAATAAAGATTTAATTTCTTGGTTATGAACAGTAAAAAATGTGTAACTTCTAAATATTCAGGTTTCTGGCTTTAAAGTTTGCACATGGCTCACTGTTTTCTAACATTCTTCCTATGCAGTTGCTTCTGTAACACTACTCTAAGGTGTACCTAGTTGGCATTTCAGTGAAGAAAATCTGGCACTTCAAACATTTTTTGAAAGTTACATTTTATGGTGTCAAAAAAGGTTGCCAATACCTACATGATCTTTCTGTACTAGAAAATATCCTCAGCCCTGTCTTCTCTACATGTGACAACCACTTCATAATATAGGCATTTTAAACTCTTCTGTTAGGCATTTTAATTTTATAGCTGAAATCTTGTGCAGTTTTTGTCATGATCCTGATGTGTGGTTCTCCCAGGGATCCCTCCCACGCAGGATCCCATGCCTCCCCTGGCGTTGTCAGCCCAGCAGGGCCCTTCTCCAGCTCCCCCAGGAGGCCACGGGCCCCACCAAGGCAGTCCCACCTGTGGGCCCACACTGTAGCCTGGCCTCAGGCCATCCCTGCAGCCCTGTGCGACCACAGCTCCCCTCAGCAGGCCTGATCCGGCCCCCACACTCCAGCCTGGCCTTGACCTCAGTCCCTGGGAGGGGTCCCATGCCCCAGGCTGGGGCCACCCAAGGGCCCAGAGCCCAGGAAGCCCTCACTGCTCCCGGTGCCACAACCACGGGCAGCCTCCAGCTCACAGGGCACCTGGGCAGGTAGTGCCAAGGAGAGAAACAAAAGATCAGCTTAAAACCACCAGCAGCTGTTTGCACAAGCAGCACCAGCAACAACTTGAGTAAACGCACTGAGCAGCAAACAGGATCCAAAGCCCGTGCTTACACAAGCCTTTTGCTACGATACAATTATTCCAAGTCTCATTAGAACAGGGAAAGGGAAAGCAAAGGAATCAAGCAAACAAAGCTGATTTTTACTCGCTTTCAGAAGGTTTTAAGTTATGGACAACAGATCATGAGAGGGACTACTGCAGAAGGTACCAGCAAAGGACAGGCAAAGTGGTGAGAATAGAGAAGCACAAGGAAGGAAAGTCAGAACACCTAATCATTGCTTGCACACAGTAGTTCAGCAGCAGTAGCCAGCTGGAGCTATTTCTTCTTCAAATAAAAGGTAATTATGCAAGAGACTGCCCAGCTCAGCAGCAGGAAAGAAGACAACGTGCATCTGAAAAGCTGTACCACTGAATCAAAACCTTTGTGCTTATTTGTGGTTAAGCAAGGGCAGGCAGCAAGGACTTCAGAAACGCAGATGGAGATCTTCAGAGGGAGGGCTGCAAAACTTCTGCAGAATGACAGCAGCAGCCTGATTTGATGATGACCTAGAAAGGCTGTGGCATCTCCCTTAGTCACCACACCTCCTGCAGGCAAACCTCGATGCAGAGAGCCCAAGTGACTAATGACATTCTTCGAAACACCAGCATAGAAGGAACGTACTTAGTCTTGCTGACAAACTCTGAGCTGAGATTTGGTAGAAAAGAAAAATGATACAAGCAACTCTAGTCTAATAAGAGCACATTAAAAATTGTTTCAGTGACACTGGCAAGAAATCCAAATTTGATAGAAGGCAACGGAGCTGCCAGTTCTTCTAAGTCAAAATAACAAGATAACCACTTCAACAACACTATGATAATTAGAGAACCAAACATATCACATACATGACAATAAAAAGTCCTGATTATTCAAATACAACAGTTCATGCACAACAGATGTAAGTGCTAAGACTATAACTCAGAAGTATTTATCAACATCCTGGGGGCATAATCCCATTCTAGTAAGATGATAAATAAAGCAGGCCAAAAAGGAAATGGTCTTGCCCATAGTTAAGAATGGTTTCTGTTCCATCAGAGACACCAGAAGGCAGTCATCTGAATTTCAGGGAGACTAGTCTGTAAAACTGAAATGAAAAAGAAAATAAATCCTTAAAGCTCTAAGCACGTCTGAACAAAAAGAAAAAAACAAATAGTTAGCATTGCTATTGTGTATGCGTAACAGTGGAATTAACACTTAAAATCAGATTTTTGAGCAATTTGTGCAGTGGTTCAGAAAAAATTAAAGCAGTTTCACAGGTACTAGAACATGTAACTATCAATAAGACACTAGGCTACAGGCCTCAATAGTTTAATTCCACATTTCAAAGCGCTGGGTATATAAAAAAATAAGACTGCAACTTCTACCCAAACAGTTATGAGACATTTCGAGGTAATATTTCAAAACAAACCTTGCTGAATTTCAAAGGTTTCATTATTTTTCACAGGTTTTCTTTGCATTTGGTCACTGAATATATAAAATGACAAGCATAACTGCCCACTGTAAACAAGTACTCTTATACTCACTTATAGATAGAACAAATTCTTTTCAGCCTTCTCTGTTTTGTAAGGAGGCAACATTTTGAGATTCAAAGCAGAAAATAATCAATAAACCTAAATGAACTGGTATCAATGACAGGCAAAATTTCAGTTAAGACTTACTCATAGTAGAACACCAAAAACAATGGATCAACTTATTACTGGTGACAGGAGAATGAGGAAGTTTTTGTTCAGAAAGAAGTTCAACTCATACTGAAACTCAGAAAAAAGATTGTGAAAGCACTTGAAAAGATCCAGTCCCTCCTGGGGGTAGCTCAAACATACATTATTTACAATTGGTATTTCTCTAAGCAGTTAGCACCAACTCAAGGTAATCTCCTTTTAAAGGTATTTTTCTGCCCCAGGACATGAAATCAGGAAATGTCATTGCTACATCTGTCTAAACCAAAGGAAATCCACTTTAAGCATACAAGATATAAATAAATAAATGGAACAAGCAATTGCTTGGCCTGTTTTAATATCCTTTAGTCTAACTTACTACTAACGTCATTTATACAATGTATACTTCAGCTGCATCTGCATTATACTTCAATCTCACCAACACTGCCCAAGTGCATAAATGCATTAAAAAGTAGTAATAAAACTAATAATCTGACACTTCAAAATCAGAAACTATTGGCCCTGTCTTGATGTATAAAATTAGTTTGAACAGCATTAGAAGAAATACAGATGTAAATCTTCTATATTCAAATTTAAAACTGAAAAAAGTAAGAGCTTTCTATTTAGCACATGATAATCCTGTCATTTAGCATTTGACAAATCAAAACTGGTAAGTATCTGCCCATTCAAATGTACTTATTTGTACATTCTGGTTGCAGAATATACAGATCATATTTGACAGAGGACATGTCCTGTTTGCGCCATGCTTAATTACATTCCTCTCTTAATTGAGCATTCCTTATTACACACCAGGTTCATGCTTTTATGACACACAGGCATGAGGTAACTGCAGGGCTTCTGCACAGGATAAAGACAGACAACATTAAGCCACACGTACCCATGCTGGGATAGCTCAGCACTTTTGCAGCAAACCTTAACTAGTACAATGGGCAAAGGATAAATGGTGATCCTGACAAGTGTTTTAAGAAGGACTCCTTGCCAGCAGCTGAAGAGATCCTACAAACTCATCAAAAGCACTACAAGGGGATTGATACAATCTACAAGGAACTGGGAAAATTCATATCTATTTAAAAGTAGATTTGAAAACTGTCACTTATACCCAAGTTGGCATTTTCACTCAACTGAAAATCCACAATGACAGCCATCAAGCATTCCCAAAGGAGAAGGAAACCAGAACCACAGAGCATTTTCATTAAAAAGAGGTTAGGTGAAGCAATAAATGAAACCAGTCAAGTCTTCAGTGACAGTTGAAACCAAATGAAAAACCAAAGATTCCAACTCCTATTGAAATTTCCCTTACAGTTATTAAGTTTTTCAAACACAAATTACAAGTTAAATTGCTTGCTTCGTATCAAGCAAGTTTCAGACAGAAACAGACAGTTTTCCTTCTTTTCCAAAATTAGGCTTAGACTGAACAGAATTTCTGGGATGATGAAACATGCTTACTAAGCATTGCCAGGAGATAAATTCTATGTAACTTTCTTTCAGTTTCTTTTGAGTTACTACATGTGTGAATTAAGTTACCTCGAAGAAGAAAAAATTATATTAATTACAAGGCATCCTTAAATAGTAAGAAAAAGCAAGGTGCCAGTTACCACTTGTAGCACAATCATACAAAATAAAGAGGTTATCAATGAGCAGAGAGTACAGCTCTTCCTTCAAGCCAAAGCAGCAAAAGATATTACCACCATCACTGACAAACAGTTGCATTTTAGGTGGTCTAATAATACAAAATGCTCCAAAATAAAAAATTTAAAAAAAAAAAAAACAACAATTGAATGGTCAATCCTAAAGTAATGAGTGGTAATTTTGTGCCAAGTACATAAACAGATGCAAACGGAAAATATACTGAGACAAAACACTAGATTTGAAAACTCATACTCATAGATTGCATCCTGCTGTCCCACATAAGGTTCCCTCTTCCCATTTGAGTCCTGAGACAGCACTCCACATATTACAACAGAAGGGTTAACATGGGTTTATTGCCAGTATATCCACTCTATTAAACCAGCAAGAAAAAAAAAAAAAAGGAAAAAAGAAAGAATCAAACTCATATGCAAAGGTCAGATTTCCAAACCATTCTCACTGGAGTACAGTGACAGTATCCATAGGGGAAGATACCCTTTCTCTTCCTCCTCTATTTCAAAATGACCTTTCTTTGATTATCTTCATAAAACTGTTTTGCTAAATTGTAAATATCTACGAACATTGCTGTGCCCACTGGTGGAAAATGGTAGGAAAAAGGACCTTCTTCAATCACTCTGAATCTTGAACATGGAAAAAAATGCAGGAAAGAGTATCCAGAAGAGCATCCATTTCTGCTTCTGGAAAATGATGTACAGTACCTGCACTACCAGGGAAGTCTAGGATTAGAACAGTTCATAGAAATAATATGCATTAGGCAGCCACCACTGGCATTATGCAAGCTTCAGTGTGACATCAATGTTCTTTTAAAGCTCAACCACTAAACAGGATTGATGCCTACTGACTTGTAGACTAAAAGAAACTGCTTGCAATGAAGCACTTGGTTGCCTTAAGAGACTGCATTTTTAGAGAATCATTTTCTGGCAGTCTCACTGTTACACACATCAACAGAAGATTGCAAATCATATTCTGAGAGAGGAATTGTCACCTCCACCTTAGAAAGGAAAAAAAAGAAAACTCATCCCAATTAACTTTATCAATATAGTCATAATTCTAGTGTCTGGCAGGAACCGCCTGTCTCTGACTGCAATGTTTCCTCTTATTATGAAGTTTAAGAAAAAAGATTTGCCTTTATGCTAAATCAGCCTAAATATTCTTTAAAATTATTATGATAATGCAGGCACAAAATTAAAATTTTTTTTTACCACAGTACTACATTCTGTTCAACACCTCTATTTCAATTCCATCAAGCTGTAACTCCTGTCCTGTGCTTACAGTTTTGATATACTTTTGAGGAAGGTCTTGAGCAATTGAAATCTGCAAATTTCATACCACACCCTGAATACACAGGAGCAATAATGAACGTAGCTGGTTACAGGAGATGAAGTCATTTACCAAATTCCCAATTTATGGATCTACAGTATGTATTTTTGGGGGGTGGGGGGAAGGAGTGGGCAGCACTATGCAGCTGATACAGAAAAAAAAAGGAATTAGGAGCTAAGTGTTGGATCTGAATGCCATAACTGTGGAATATTACCAATTCTGATCTGCACAAGTCTGCTTTTATTGGTTTTTTGGGTGTGTTTCCCAAGGAAGCGGTAAAAAGAAATTACCTACTACCACTTTTTCCATTAACTTAGTTTCCATTAACTTAGTGCTTACACTACTTTGTGCCTGATCTTTGAGCCTGTGTCCTCTAGTTCACACATATTGGTAGAATACATTTTGGAGTATTTCAGTTTTGTTTGAAGAACAATGTTTTGATGAGAGAGATATCTAGGACAGTTTTACAGGTTTAATAAAATGTCCTCATTGTTATTACTCAACAACACGCTTTCGATGAGAATAGGAATTCTCATTTTTCTTATCTTTATTTAAGGAGAGGCAGAAAGCTACAACACTGCAATCACACATGACTGAAATTGGTGGAAATATCCCAATATAATTTCAAAATGTGAATGGAGGGGTGTAGGTGAAAGGGACAACAACATTCATAACTTGCTTCAAATTACCCAAGTTTCATGAACAAATGTGGTTCTATATATTTCAGGGCTTTTAAATCAACACTGAACAGGTTACTTGAAATTAACACGTTATTCTGGCTGTTTCTGCTGTAATTGACGATGAAATAAGATGAATTTCATCTTCTCTTCAAGCCCATGTAATCTTTCTTCATTTGCAATTTGTCAAGGCCTCAAAGATATTAAGAGTAGTTTTCAGCCCTACTCCGAGGCTATACTGTTGTTGGGACACAAAATTACAGGATTTTTTATGTTTTCAAACCCAGTTTGTGTGGCCTCTAAAGCTCTCACAAGAAGGTTGCCTCATTCTCTCTCCCCTTGTGCTGCAAGGATGATGCTAACTGTGGTTCACACACCAAGAGAAAGAACTAGGTCCTTCAAACATCACCAGGTTTTCTCTGCCTTCTGTTAGGAGAACTCACCCTTCTCAGGATGTTCTCTCCCAGTAGTCAGGAGGATAGTACAGCTGTATTCACACTGAGATGTGTTTTCAATGTACCAGCACATTTGGTGACTTTTAAGTTTACTCTAAGATCTGTCAGGTTTCCTAAAATAATGTACAAATTTCTGCTGAACATTCAAATGCACACAATATTCCCTTCTAGCTTTTGCAGATATGTTAACTGCTTCAAGGTATCTGACATCCAGTAAGGCTGTGATGCAAACACCTGAGGAAGGCATAAATGGAAACTCTAATTGCTGCTCACCTTATCACCAAAAGTTCCTGCTCTTCTACAATCAAAACAGATAGCCTTGTTAAATAAACTATGTAAATTAGATTCAAGATCAAATGCAAATGTTTACTGTCCTTTATTTGTCTTTCCTTCTATACAACAGAACTATTTACTGCTCTGATGTCTTTTCTCAACTGTAATAAGAACAATTCAGATCTCATATTTCCTTGTACACAGCTCTGTCTTCACCAGAAACACAATTCCCTCCTCTATTCATTTCTGAAAGAAAACAAAAATGGCTTTACTCAAGGGCATAAGCCTTGTTACAATACAGTGCAAAAGCTAGAGAACTGTGAGAATGTACACTGAAGTCAGAAGGAAAATATCTTTAAGCAAATTTGCATCAACTAGGATCTTGTTCTAGAATTGTTAGAATCTTATCCCGATTATTGTTATTAATACACTTCCATGATCAGTACTCCTTACTGCAATGTGCATGACATTCCACACCTTGTCAAATATCAAGGTTTTGTACATTTTTGCTGGCAGCTTAACACTTCTTTTTGAAATCTTCTCCTTTCAATATTAAGCTTTCACACTAATCATGCTGTAACCTGAGTGGGCAACCTGCTGCAACTACTGTCTTTTTAACCACTCATACCTGTGTGAAATTTGGTGAAGGAATTGAACAGAAGATAAAAGAAAGGCAATCCAAGTACGTAACACCAGGACAATGAAAAAGAAACTTATGAAAGAAAAAAGCAAGGAAAGAGAGGGAATCCCTACTAATTTTTATATGAAGACAAATGTGCAACAGTGACAGGACAAACTTAAATGAAAGGAGACATATCTTCCTCCAAGAGGAAGAAAATCAGTAAGTGTCACACATTCAACAGAGACCCAGAATCCTATGAGGTGCACAAGTATCTTTAAAGTTAATGATGGTCTGTGCTCATTATGTTCAAGGACTGGAGAAATTCCTGAGAGCGATCTTCAGGACAGGCAGGTAAAGCCTCACAGATAATTACTTATATTTTAACAACTCTTTCAGTAACTCTCCCATTATGCAAGGATTCAGCCATGCATTTTATCATACTTGTTACCACTAATAAAATTCATTAAACACAGTATAAACAAAAAACAAACGCAAAGAAATCCAAACAAACAAAAAATTTCCCATACTCCATAGAGGTAAAGCAGACCCCTCTGATTTTGCACATCTTCACTTTGCAAATAACATTTTCATCCCTACCCAGTCAGTATCAGCTATCATGTTACCATCATAACACTTTCTAAGGGTTGAATATGGTAAGTTTTAGCCTTTAAACAGACCACCTGGCTTACAGAATTCTTCCATTTTTGTTAACACCTCAGGTCAAAGCAGAATCTGTAATTTCCCAACTGATTCCCAAGCCATAGCAAAAAAAAACCCCAAAAATCAAAACCAAAATAAACAAAACCAAAAAACAAACAAACAAAAACATTAAAAAAAAAACACAAAACCTAAAGAAAACAAACAAAAAAAAGCCAAAACCCAAAAAAAGCAAACAAACAAACAAAATAAACCAAACCAAAACAATTTAAAAAAAAACCCAACAAACTCCAAAAAACCCCAACAATCAAACAAACAAACCCCCAAACAAACCCATCAAAATCAAACCAACCCACCCAGAAACTCAAAGGTCTGAATTCAAGCCCTGGTAGATACGAGAAACATTAAAAAGCTGCTTGGGTTTTTTTAATATCAAGTTTACATACAATGCAGATGTACAACATGTGTTTGAGGGGTGATGCTGAGTCAGAATATAAACTAACAGCCTATACTCAGCCTGACCAAGTACAGCAAGGCCACCAGTGAAGCACAGTACACACAGATAGGCAGGGAAGTTTCAAAACAGGAGCAAGGATCTTAGTGCACCCTAAATAGAATCTACATGTGCTTTCTTCTGGTCATTCACCACTAAGGTAGCTGAACCTAGCCTTCCACCAGTTCATATACTTTCAAGATTCCAACAGAACTTAACACTCCTTAAAAAGTTGGATATTATCCAGGTTGCAATAATAAAAAATGTTACTATTCCTGTCTAGATGTTAGAAAGTTTTTGAAGATGAAAGGAGGAGTCAACTACATTTTTAATGTTAATATCCCAAAATACCTGGGGTAGGGGAAGAAGGAGGGAAGGGGAAGCTAACGGTTTTGTTTTTTCTTCAAAAAAGGATCCGCATTATTCCATTTGCTGAAAAATGAAAGAAGCATTTCATTTGAAAAGTGTACATGTGTTATGGACTACAGGATCTTTAGTAATTGAGAACTTTCCTTCTCTGCAAGAAAATTTCATACAGAAAGGTTTGCAAGGACAGGGAACTCTGTCAAAATCAGCACCTATAATAAAAGAGCCATGAGTGTAGGCACATAGCACATGGTACAAATATGGTTCTTACAACTTCTTAAAAGGCTTTCATCTAGTTTTTACAAGGATACTAATTTCTCAAAAGCTGCATCATTATAAAAGCTGCTTCTAAATCCTCATGAGAGAGGAAGATTCTGAAATTAAGAGAGAGTTAAGTGCATTCTGCGCTTTTAGCTACTATGCCTACTGATGTTTCATTTTTTCTTCAGAGAGCAATCTTTTGTATGGCCATCTGCACAGCAAGTAAAGAAAGCAAGAGATGTTTTCCCAAATAAAGATATCACAAAACTATGGGTATAGCCCTAATAGCCAGATGCATACTTGGAATTCTTTGCAACTCATTAGTTTTACTTGCTCACTCAGCTTGACAATTCTAGCATCATTTATACTTGAGAGACTATTTTACTACTGTAGGAAAGAACAATTTCATAGGACAAGACCCCAAGAGAACTGAATGATTTCCACTTGGAATCAAGCAAGGATCTACTGCTAATAAACCTTCCAAAAATCATCCAATAAAAGCTTTTTGCCTCAGATGTCCATTCAACCCAAAGATCAAAACAAAAAAACCTAAAATGTTATGGTTATGCAGAGATGCAAATTCACCTCCTAAAAAGCAAAGATTTCAGGTATACATAAATACATAAGTAATTTACAAATTATGTATACTAAAGATAACCTTTAATATTTTTAAAGAAACACAATAGAAAATTCAAAGTACAAGACTGAAGTGCTTAGGCAATTTTAGAGCAATGAAAAATGCCAACCAGAAGACGAAGCAGCCTTTCAATGTCCTGTACCTTGTTATACAGATAATACTATGCTGAAATCAATTGCTCCATTCAATTACAGACTAAAAGATAACAGATGCATTTCTCTTGCCTTTGAATGTACATCATGCTCAAATTTTAACCTTAATTAAATACAGAATACTCTGCACATATTAAAGTATATAAATTAGACTTGCCAGCACCATACTGAGGCAAACAATCACCCACCACTTCAAATTTGTCTTTTTATTTTCAGTCACCCTTTAGCACTGGCAAAGCATTCCTTCTTTTGTTCCACTACAGAATAAGAAGCAACCATTTAGTTACATATCTAACATAACTCCAGGTTTTTCCCTACAATATCTACACTTCTTCCAGCTTTTCATTTTAAGATGTTCAGAAACAAGTTGTCCAGCTCTGCTAATTTCAAAGCATTTATTCATAACAGCTATTATTTACTCAATGTGTGTGGAATATTTCACATCCTGTCAGAGTGTAATAACATATCTGGAAAGATGCAGAACACACCACAGTGGCATTTATAGAACACTTACCTTTCATCCCTTATCATCAATAATTTTGTTGTTTCATTTAAAGTAGGCAATTCACAAGAAACGTTGTGAAAGGGGAGTAGAATTGAAAGCAGAGGGAAATGGAAGGTACAAAGTAAGTCACAGAACCACAGAACTATTGAATGGCTTGGATTGGAAGGGACCTTAAAGATTATCAGGTTCCAGCAGACATTGCTGGGTTACATCCAGCCTCTCACCCACAGCACCCCCAAGTCCTCCTGGGCAGGGCTGCTCTCCATCTGTCCATCCCCAGCCTGTGCTGGTACCAGGGGCTGTCCCAACCCAGGTGCAGCACCTTGCACTTGGTCTTGTTAAAACCCATGAGATTCCCATGGGCACACTTCTTGAGCTTGTCCAGGTCCCTCTGGATGGCATCCCGTCCTTCAGGTGTGTCAACCAGCTTGGTGTCATCTGCAAACTTGCTGAGGGTGCACTCAATCCCTCTGAGTCATTGATAAAGATACTAAATAACACAGGTGCCAATACAATCCTTAAGGGACACCACTTGTCACTGCTGTCCCTTGGGACCCTGAGCCATTGACTACTACCTTCTGGATGTGACTGTCCAACCAATTCCTTATCCATTTAACAGTCCACCCATCAAATCCTTCTCTCTCCAATGTAAAGAGAAGGATGTTGGGGAGGACCATGCCAAAGGTCCAGGTAAATGACATCTGCAGCCTCCCTTGCCCACTGCTGGAGTCACTCCAACATAGAAGGCCACTTGGTCAGGCAGGGCATGCCCTGGGTGAAGCCGTGCTGGCTGTCTCAAGTCACCTCCCTGTCCTCCACGTGACTTAGCACAGCTTTTAGGAGGATCTGTTCCATGACCCTCCCAGGCACAGAGGTGAGGCTGACAAGTTGGTAGCTTCCAAGATCCTCCTTTCTATCATTTTTAAAGATGGGCACAATGTTTCCACTTTTCCAGTCATCTGGGTCACAACTTACTCTTCAGAAAAGTTACCTTGTTTCTAAAATAAGATAGAAAACTACACTTATTTAAATGAGAAAATAAGAATATAAAGAAAGGTGAGAACTCACCTACCAATAGAGGAAATCAATCTCCAGTCAATGTTTTTTGACCAAAGATGCCAAAGCTAATGTTTAAGCTGATGAATGACAGCAAAATATACTCCTATTAGGTCCCTTAAGAAGTCCCAGGGGACTGTTAAATGAGGTTTGAAAGAGAACAGCCTCATGATTAAAATCACATACAAAGGTTGCTAAGATAACAAACAGTGAGAAATGATGAAGAAACAGACAAAATTATAAAGGCAGAAAACAAAGAGTGAGATTAGACAGAGATTAGACACAGGCAAGAGCATGCCATGGGAATAATGCTTGTCCAAAGAAGACAGCTGAACCAGTGTTACTGGTTCATTAATCAGATAAATACCTCCCATAGCTCCCACACCTCAAAAGGCAACTCATTGCACCTCTCAGTGTTTCAGTGGTATTGAACTCTCATTTCCTCCCATCTCAGAAACATTTCTAGGGGGACTGCTGCACTTTCTGGGAGTCCTATAATATCTCTTTTCTATTTTCAAAAAAATTTATTCAGCATAACATACCATAATACATTATATCACAGTCTGGATTCCACCTTTCTGATCCCTACTATCCCCTCCTCAGTATAGCTCACTGAGTGAAATGAGCATTTTCCTCTTACTGCAAACTAAGCTATGTATTTACCCCTCTATCAGAAAAGCAAGGTTCCCTCTTTGTCATGACAGATATCAATTGTCAACCCCATCTCATACCACCCTTTTGAAAAGGAAGGAAGGGGAAATGTTTAAATGAAAAGGCAAAAATAAGTACGAGCACTCACGTCAAAGCTGGGAACATCCTGAAGTTCAGATAAGCCTGTGCTGTAAGAACATGAAATAAACGCACAGAGTGGGGGAAATATACAGAAAAATAACCTGGGATTTAGTGCTTTGTCACCAGCAGGAAGTGAGAAAATGCTCATGGCTACCAAACCAGCTCCCTACGAAACACCCAGAAACTACACCTTCACAAGGGTGGCTTTTATTGCTCCACCTGTGAAAATTCAGTTCCTTCTGTGCAGACATGCACAGACTATGTGCAGGGTACATGCACAGACTATGTCAGACACAGAGGAAGACACAACAGATGCACAATGAAAGAGACAGAAAAACAGTCCATATACATCACTACCTGTTTTACTCTAGAAACCTAAGTAACAGGTTTGCTATAAATTGGAAAGGGAACATGTTTGTATTATACATTGGGCAAGACTGTCCATGGGATAAATTCACAAATTTTAATACCAAGAGGATTTCAAATGCACACTGAGTTACTACAAATTTCTTACTGAATTGCTGATAAATGAAGTCTGATACACTGATAATCTATAAAAATGGAACTAGAAAGATATACTATTATCACAGTTTTACCACAGGTATCACCTTTAACAACTTATTTAAGATCATTTCCTTCTGCAGCAAATGAGGGTTCACCACACCCAGCTCATGAATGTACCAGGGAGTTCAGCATCTGCTAAGCACTTGTGGGACCACCAGGTCAGTGTTACAGGGCTGCACAGCTGCATTCTTCAGCTTGATCACTGCTCAGAGAGTGAAGAAGCCTCAGTTAGCACCCAAAGTGGTACTTGGGCTACTGGCAAAGACAATCCATTCCTGCACTTTTCACTGTAACCAAGCGGAATACAAAAAAAACCCAAAAACCAAAAAAAAAACCCACCAACAAACCAAAACTGCACATTTAGCTTTTGAATGAATAACAGACTACTTTCACACGCAAAGCCACCCAGTATTTTAAACCTAAGATTTGAAGACAGCTATTACTGTTTGAAACAAGCAAATGATCACAAGCTATGTCAGCATCTTGACTATATCCTGCTTCACAAGCTTCCATACGGAACAAACATGAAATAAACAAGTGTCTTCTTCCCAGTTCTCTTTACCCAAACATCCAGAAAAACAAATCAGCTCCCTAACAAACTAGTAGAGAGGAACAGAAAGCAGAGTTGCAAACATGGTTTTATCACCCCCTTAACTGGAATGCAGAAGCACTGTTAGTGCACTCCAAGGACAACAGGATCAAGCCTTGCCTCAGCTCAGACCTGCCCACTCTCACAAATAAGCAGTCAAGAATAAATGAGAAGATTTATACAGAAATAACTAGGAGTAGATGGTTCCAGGCATCTGGAACCATCATAAACCCCTCTAATCCCACTCCAAAACACTGCTGTCTCTTTCATAAGAATAACCACCACCGAAAGGAAAAAAAAAGGGCAGTTTAATGCAGTGTTATTTTAAATGACATGACTAAATCCAGTATATTTCTTAGCTGACAGAGCTTATCTTAGAAGTTTTCTTTTTAGGAGATTAAAATGCATAATATTTACCAAAAAAAGAATTAAAAGTTACTAAAGTCTAATATATTTTAATTGCATACTTCTTGTCCCCTAAAATGAAATACCGTCTAGCAACCAAACAGAACCTGAAACTAGTCTTTTATGTAATTCTTAAGAGGATCTGAAGGTGCCCTATACATGGCTCCTATCTACTAAATTCCATAATCAAGGTATAGGCACACTGGTTTCTTAATCCTTTAAAGGCTGTCACATTAGCCTTTGGTCAGATAAAGCATCACATCGGACACAAAGAATTTACTTTTAAGACATTAAATGTCATATTTCAGATTGTATCAAATCATTAAAGTAAATCAGAGGTCCTAACTTCCTCCTGAAAAAATTCACTGATAATCAATTAGCTTACCTTCCCAAAGCTTTCTCAAGAGACAGCCCCATGCAACTGGTTCCCTGGGCCAGGGACAAGAACCATCCACAAGTCAAGTATGACCTTGGCAAACTGGGGCATGCAGGGACAGTGGTGTGTCAAGATGTATAAATGGGGTGTAACCCAAGAGACACAGGTACCTTCAGCTAACACAGTCACAAAATGGTATTGTCTTACTCCCAACTCACATAAAAGCTATTTCTGTTCATGCTTTTTAATACTGCTTACTAAAGTAATGTCATTACTATTTTGTGAAACACTACAATCCTGTGATTCGTGCCCCCAGGGCTTTCAACTCCTTCCACTGACTAGACGGGAAATGTGGACACCTCAGGTCAGGAGATAATCAGGTGCCTAAGCAGACAGCATTAACTCACAAGTCAATGCAGTATTGACATAAAAGACTCTAGCTTGAAGCCCAGACTGAATCACAAACACAATCTGTGTCTAAGTGCAGGTTAATTAACAATATTGCAAGGTATAACTGATCACCTATGGCAAATTCTTAATCTTGCATCTGGGTATTTAAACAATAGATTAAATACTGTAACTATGTCTTAGCATCTAAGAAACACCTTACCTAGTCCTACAGTTACATACTAAAGGAACATCTGAAGCCTTACTAAATACATAGGAGACAGAAAAGTAAAGCAACTCCATGGGACAAAGCATGCCTGCCTGCTCTGTTCAAGTCCCAGGGAAGTCACAGTTTAGTAGCTACTTTAGTTTCCACAGGAGTTAAATTAAACCAGAATCTTCAAACAGACACTTCCATCGTGAATTTCTGTATGTGTATTTCAGGCCCTGGTAAATTGAAAGTGATCCAAATACCCTAACACAGAGCAACCTCAGTCTGATATTATAGTCAAACTATTCTGTCACCCAGGAAAAAAATTTAAAACATGTAAATATTCAGTCTTAGTTACATTTTTCAAACACAGATCATACATTACAGTAATGTGGGAAGCATCCAGCACTTCATATGCTTTTGAATCATTCTTTGCTCCTCTGACAGTCACTTCTGAACAGCTGCAAATGCACACAGGCTACAGTAAACCCGATGTTTTAAATAAACAATTGACACATTAATTTTCTTAAGTTGGGAGTTTTACTAAAATCAGTCAAGAATAATGCTTCTCCAAAGAACATATTGAAAGTGTGTTTATACTGAAACTGAAATTCTGCACTGATCAAGACAAAAAATAATAGCTTGGGCACAATATAAGATGATTCTGAAAAGGTCCCCATTTAAGGCTCAAAAAAACATAAGTTAGGAAAATTTCAGTTCCAGTAACCAAGAACTCCACTCCATCTGTGAATGTGCCTCTGACTTCACTCAGCTGTCTGCTTATAAAACAAAGTCTTCTTTGTTTGATATCCCCTCATACTAGTGAATCTCTCTCTATATTTACAAGCTGCAATTTCCTTTCTACATCTCCCAAAACAAATCATAGAACATCCTGTGTTGGAATGGACCCTCAAAGATCATGAAGTCAAATTCCTGGCCTTGCACAGACAACCCCAAGAATCACACCATGGGCCTGAAAGCACTGTCCAAAAAAAGCTAAGCTCAACACAGCTTTTCTCCTAAAGAAAATGGTATAATAAAACCATAAAAAGGAACTTCCAGAAGTCCCATCCAAACTCAGCTATTCTACACTTCTGTGATCTTCTTGGGGGTTTTTGCATTTTAAAGTCAGACTGCTTCCTTCAGGCAATCCCTTCAGCACAGTTCTAAATTTTAAAATGACAAAACTGAGTTGTGAAGTCGGAGTTTCAGTGCCTACTTTTAAATCTGTCCTTAAAACACAAAGGGCAGCTGAATACAATTTTTTTGTTGGCTCTTTCCTATGGAAAGACACCAGACATTTTTTTGTCTTTCTGAATCTTGTAACTGTCATTCAATGAAAAAAGTGGCAAAGGCCCAGATACAGAGCCCACCTGCCATGGATGCCTTCCAGCAAGGAACTGATGGTCACCAGGGAGTCAGAAAAAAGCTCCTTTCCCTTGTCAGGCATGAGCAGAGCACATCTCTGAGCATCCATCCTTTCTCCACTTCATGCTGCCTGAGAGCCTAAGGCCCCAGCACGGAGTCCTACAGACTAAAAAATGTTTGCTGTTAGAGGGTAGAGTTGATTGCTAACCTACAGTGAACAAATTGCCACTTCAAAAAACTATTTGCTGTATTTATATTAAAATCACAGAGGTGCTAACAGACTAGTCACTAACCTCTGGGCATATCAGAGCACTTGGACATTTTATTACACTGTCAGGAACCTGCCATACAAGCTCAAGGAAATAAATGAACTAACAGGAACTACGTAATTCCAATCTGTCAATAACCGAACATATTCTTTCCTTCTTTCTTTCCATATATGATTAACAATGCTGACCTGAACACTGTGTCCCTTTAAATGAATACAGAAAGTTGATATGCTCAGATAATGGCCCATAAAGGCAAACAGTTCACGAGGAAGCCCATGAACATCCTAGAATTTCTATTAATTACCAAGAGGGAGTTTTCCAAGTGCACACTGCATATGGCCAGTTGTTTATTCTTCCCCTCCTCCTAAATACACTAGCAAGTGGAAAGGTAGAAACAAAATTAGATTACTTTTCAATTTTGCACCTCAGCAATCCTGAAAAAAACTTCTAAGTAAAGTTAGGGAATTACTGTTTTGGTTCTCTAAGCAAGTATTTCCAAGATACAGAAGAGTGTTTCCTAAAACAGCCGGCATAGCACAGAATGGCTTGTGAAAAGGAGACACAAAACCAAAATGTATAAATAAGAAGCTTGTTGGTCAGCATGGTTAGCAAGAAACTGTAAGTATTTATTTTTTGCAGATGAATTGCAGGCAAGCACCAAATTTTACAACAGTTACATTTCCAGTTTTATCTCATGGTGATACGTCAAGAAAAAGAAATTGTTTCCACAGCAGTAGAATCTTAATAATTTAACCATGGCTCAGTTTAACTCAAGTTGGAGTATGTTAACTTCTTATATTGAAATCTAATCCAAACCAAGTTTATTATTTATTACTGTTATAGATTTAATTGTACTGTTTTATGCACAGACAAGAAAAACTCAATCTATCCAGAAACCTGTTTTGCAAAGTCTCTCCATCCTAAGTGTTTCATACAGATATATGTAATTTTGGGGCTTTCCCTATTATTAACAATGTGTTTTACACTACTTATAAACTACACATATGTGCAGTCTCTAGGAAGAGATAATAAAGTGAAAGTGTCTGAAGTTTAAAACCACACAAGATAGTAAAGGCAGAAGCAAAAACAAAAAAAAGATTCCTGGAGCTGGCACCATTCTCATATCTACAGCAAGACTAGAACCAAGTTTAAAAGGGAAAAGAAAAAACAAGTTCAGCTTTTAGTGCTGGACTTCTGGACTTTAAACCACAGTTCATGACAGTAAAACTTCTAATAACTTGTATTCATAGCCACTGGTAAGAATTCTGCACCAATGAGCAACCTTAAACTCCCACAATGCTCCTGTTTTATTAAGGAAATCAAAATGCTACAGAACAGAAATGTCTGGAATTTTTTTTTCCCTTGGGGCTGCTGGCAGTAGATTACCACTGTTATCCACATAAAAAAGTCTGAAACTGACAACACATACAAATATAAACCTAGGTCTTTCAAGCATAAGAAATCCAACACAAGTGCTATCTTGTAAAGAACACAGCCCACCCTTCCAGCAACATTATGGTCCAAACTGCTCCCAGACCTGCAGCACTTCAGCACAGCAGGAATTCTCTCCCAAAACTATCTGCCAAGAAAAAATATGAAAGGGAAAGTAGGAATATGTAATATATCAAGCTAATTCACAGCCATGCAATCCCATTTACAAAGGCATCTTTTATACTTAAGACAAAGAAACCCCACAGCACTGTCTGTGTCAAAAACCTAAGGTGCAGAGGATGTCTGCCTAAGCTTAAAATGGAAAAAAAGGCAGCTTAATGTTCAACTATGAGCTCTAGAGCATCACAATGAACAACACATGCCAAAAGTCAACTGGGCCTCCAACAAATGTATACTGGAAAAAAAATGGACTACTGGAAAAAGGTTTTTCAGGATGGAAAAGGATACCAGCAGTTTTGAAAGAGTCTGAATACAATGATTTTGTTAAATGGTCTGATCTCTTTTTGGCCCTGTTACCCAGTGAATACATTTCATGAATTTATTTCTGCTATATATAGCCTCAGAAATGCATTTGCTTTTGAGAAATCATTATTCATTTCTATGATAGCAGATTACCCAGAGGAGGAAAAAAAAAGTAGTAAGAGGCAATGTCCTTCCTCCCACTCCTGCAAAACCAGAGTTCCTCCCTGCACGCCACAGCCTAAATGTTCTATGACATCATTTAGGCAGGGAAACCAATAGTCCCTTCTCTTGTTCACATATTTCTTGTTTTGAGTTATTATTACTATTTTCATCTCCTTTTCTGCAAGCTTAAGAAATTTGTTTGGGATAAATTAAACATCCGTATAACTAAGGAATGCTATACAACAAGAAACTGTAAACAATCAGGCAATGTTTATTAGCACTAATAAAATACTAGATACATCCTAGTTTGCATGTCCTGAGTCAGAACAAGAAACAGACAAACCAAAGCCTAAATTTAAACATGCTTCTATACAGTTAAATCAGCACTAACTGCTGCAGTCATAAGCAAAAGTATATTAATGAATTCACTGGCATGTCTGGCTACAATATAAATTAATGCCAAGGCTTTTTAGCTCATCCATTTTTCACATCCCCAACATCACTAGAGACCACCAACCTAGGACTAGGCAAATTAAGTGCTCCCTTGAAGGGCTTGATTTTTCTCTGCACACATGTTAGCTACAGCATTCCTGCTTGGTTAAAACCAGAAGACGAGTTTGTCTTACCATCACGTTACCCAAACAGAGGCTCCCAAACCTGTGATTAAAACACTTTTGTACAACCTTGGCAATGTTAGCTTACCAGCTGGACACTGGAAATAGACATAAAGTTACAAGGAAAGAAGAAAGAAAGAACAAATACACTATTACTTGGACAGCATGCTTCTCCCCAAAAGAGACTAACAGCTACTATTTTACGGAGTTGGCATTTCATAGAATTTTATTCATAATAAAACAGAAGACATCTTATCCCATATAGTCCTATAAGCTGCATTTTTTTAAAGAAGTATTTTTAAGTTTTCTAAAACGTATGCTTTAGTCTAGTAACAACACTACAAACACAAGAAGTGTCTATTGATGAATTCATCCTACTTAAGAAGTGAATTTCTAGCGTAGGTAGCCTTAAGTAGTAGAAAGAAAAAATATTCAACTATAAGGGAAAAAAACCCTTCGCACTGAGGACTTCAAAAATGGCTAATATTACCTTCATTGTCTAAAAATCCCACATGTACACAGGACTGAGGCAATCTAAACATAAATCTGGGGAAAAAAAAAAAACCATAAAGTACTTCTCTTTGACCCTTCTATAGCTCACAACACCATGTTATTATCACACTTCCCTGACTCTACATGTTCCTATCTAGATCATGCCTAGGAGACACTCAGAAACTTGAAGATAAATGAAACACAGCTGAGAAATCAACCTGTGCAAGTTACCAGAAATCTCAGTGCCACAGCAAACACTCTTTCTCAAGGGTAAGATACCCCTTACTTTCCACTGCACAATTCTTCACAGCCTTTTTTTTTCTCTCCACCTGGAAATTCCTTCACCTGAGGAAGTATCACAAAATGGTGATTGGGCTAACTTCCAAAATGGTGCTTTCACTCTGCACACAAAATGTTACAGTAGTTTTTATTTTCATTGTTTTACCTTAGTGCATTTTAAAGGTGCCATGCAACTTTTAAGGCACAGTCCTAAAGAAAATCAAGAGAATTAGAAGGGAAATTAGGGTGGTATGACTGCAATGTAACTGCATTCCCTCAAGCAGAAAGGCCTTAAACATTTCACTGAAAGTGACTTTTTCAAGTATTTACCAAGCAGACTAACATCAGCCCCACGGAGAACATTCCTCCTAGGGGCAAGAAGCTGTAAACTCCTATTCACAGAAAAATAATTCCCAACTCCCCATTATGATTACTTGCACTGAAACTACCACAGGTATTTATTCTGTGTTCATTACATTTTGAGTTCTTAGGGCCTCATTAAAATAACTTACTACAATTGCAGAAAAAATCAGGAATAAAGTGTGCTTGGAAACTACAGATGTGGAAAAGAAACCTCTGAGCTGCTAACTCAATGCATCACCAGCAAGATACAACTTCCCTGCCCTCTGCTTACTCCTCCCTTAGAAGAGATGGTAGGTTACAGACCTCCCCTAGAGTTAGTTACTGCAGCATTGATTAGATGTCATAATCAAAAGAGAATCAAGATACCTTATTGTCATCTTCCAGTATTTCAGGATGGAAAAGGTCCTGTCTGCCTCAGTAACGTTAAGCAGAGTTGCCAGATGATCTCCATCACATGAGCAACAACTCTTTAAACTCTTTAGAGAGGTGTCATGGGTCTGTGGAGCCTGTTCAAGCAATGAAAAGCAGTAACACTAGCTCTGACTCACAAAAGGAAAACAGCCAAGTTGAAGACATCCTAAAAGACAGTTTATATTTAGCGAAAGATAGAGGGATTTGCAAAGTGATGTAATTCCTTAAACATAAGCTCCTCTGTTTGACAGGGGGTAAAATATGATGAAAAAAGAATAACACATTTCTCTAAATAATAGTAAATATTTCCTTGAACTTCAGATTTCATCAACATCAGCACAAGACAAGTGGATAATGATGATAGCTATCGAAGATTTTACTTTTCCATCAGCAAAGCTGGCTCAAACAGAAGGCGGGGAAGGTGGTGGTGGCCGTTTCACTGGAATGTCAAGGTTACTCCCGAAACATAGTGCTGGAAGGGGACCAGTAGATCTGCCTAACATTTACTGGCCGGTTCTGTGCTGCTCTTCACCACCCGCAGAACCTCCCAAGGATGGGTCGACAGGGACCGACCACCGCCGAGCTGCTCCAGCGGCTCCCGGCAGCGCAGACTTCGGGGACGGTATCAGAGCAAAGCCTCCTGTGCCAGGGGGTGGCTGCAGGGCCGTGGCCGGGACCCCCCCGCTCCCACAGCCTCCGACGGCGAGGGCTGAAGGGCTGCGCTGCCGGACGCACCGCCCGCCTCGCCCCAGCCGCGCCGCAGAC